>OZ024904.1:11497986-11709982 GCA_964017125.1 Flabesymbios commensalis
TGGATGAATGAATGAATGAATGAATGAATGAATGAATGAATGAATGAATGAATGAATGAATGAATATTGGATGAATGAATATTGGATGAATGAATGAATGAATGAATGAATGAATGAATGAATGAATGAATGAATGAATAAATAAATGAATGAATGAATGAATGAATGAATGAATGAATGAATGAATGAATGAATGAATGAATGAATGAATGAATGGATAAATGAATGTATAAATAAATGAATGAATGAATAAATGAATGAATGAATGAATGAATGAATGAATGAATAAATGAATGAATGAATGAATGAATAAATGAATGAATGAACGAATGAACGAATGAACGAATGAATGAATGAATGAATGAATGAATGAATGAATGAATGAAAAAATGAATAAATGAATAAATGAATGATTGATTGATTGATTGATTGATTGATTGATTGATTAATTGATTGTTTGATTGATTGATTGATTGATTGATTGATTGATTGATTGATTGATTGATTGATTGATTGATTGATTGATTGATTGATTGATTGATTGATTGATTGATTGATTGATTGATTGATTGATTGATTGATTGATTGATTGATTGATTGATTGATTGGTACAGGGCTACGGAAATTAATTGGTTATAAACCCTGAATTTCTTCTACTTGAAATTAAACATACATGGCGTCAAAAATAGATAAGAGAGAAGAAATGTGCAACTCTAGGGCGTCATATTCATCTAAAAACGTCCGTTTTGTATCTGCTGTAAGTTGAAAACTATAAGACTGACAGTCATGTGTAGTATCTTATCTATTTCTGATGGCGTACATCATCCAAGAAATGGCAACCTCGGTTTTCTCTTTCCAATGATGACAAGTTGCTGCAGGACTGTGTTTAATAAGTAAATCTGATTTGTGTGATGCACCACATACGATACATTGACACATTGCTGGTTTAATGTTGGCCCATCGTCTACGACGCTGGCCCAACATTAAATCAGCAATGGTTTGTTGGGTCGTAGGGTCCATCAACAAAGAAATTATGGGGACATCGTTTTTTCTCTGCCAAATGTTTTTTGCTTGTTCATTTTGTATGATGTAAATAAGCAGCAGTGATAGGGTCCGTCAAGGCAGTCATTCCAGTGTCAATGATACAGGACAGATCCAGAGGGTTCTCCACAGTATGCTGAAAGGTAGTCAGAAATTCCAGCATGTTCAGCAAACATGACAAGTTGTCTCATTTCCATATTTGTGTTATTATATTTTTTTAAATCCTTGTATACGTTTTCCAAACAAGTTTACAACCAAATAAAATGTCTCGTAAATCAATAAGATTGTGATAGATGGTCAGTTAATCAAATAGTTTTATTTCGGAAAGGTTTATTTTTTCAAAATGAGAAAACAAATTTGTTATTTGAAGCTGGAAATTGTGTTAGCGATTCTACCTTCAAATGAATGAAAAATAGAAGCAAACAAGTCACCAATGATTCAATATTGGATCTAAATATTTTTCGTCATTTGAAGCTGGAAATTGCGTTAGCAATTCCAACTTCAAATGTCGAGAACTGTCAACGAACAATTCAGCAATAAAATATTTAATATAGCGAAGACGGTCAAGCCTCGACTCTGTTTTCGTCCGTGGTGCATGATGGGTGATGATCACATGACAGCAATGGGATGAAGGTCACCTTGAGAACGCCAACAAGGTCACTAAAGATCCCAATTAATGTGGAATTTACGCACTCCACTCCGAGCTAGGCGCATCCTGAGTCACAGTGCTTAGAGGTCTAAATATAGCCACGGGAGCCTTTGGTGCTGGCATATTTATAGCCCCTTTTTCTCCACGCTCTCTCCGTACATCTTTCTCTCCATTCATAAATGGCCACACTCTCGCCCCCACAGTCAAAAAAACAGCCTCACATCTGACATATGGTCCTCAACTCTTTCAGGGCTGCGTTCCTACCTACAAAAACAAATAATTGCCATATCTGAGGTCTAGTCTAGTCCACCTTCTAATTTTAATCTGACGTCTGTATACGTCAGATCCTGATGTATAAAGACGGTCACCCACGCTGAAAGAATAACAATTTTTATAATGGCCGTAAACCCATAGTATATGTATTCAAATAAATCGGAAAGACCGTACTAAAATATTAATGATGATTTCAAATTGAAAAAAACAGCTTTGGTCTCCATGGTTTGAACAAAAATAAATCAGGGCAGAATACTAACCAGCATGTCATTCGTCCGAAGCTGACAATGCTGACGCAATAATGTAATAGCGTGAATAACAACATACAATGAAGGTTTGGGATAATGTAACCAATGAAAATAATACATAGTACAATTATTTTAAATTCGACATTATAAGGGATTTAATCAACATCATTCACCACGCTACTTTCTTCATACACAATAGATATTCTGATATTAACCACTATGTGGCGCTTTAGTACGACTAACATTTATCAGTCCAGTAAACAAGATACGTTTACCAGATGTTGTTTCAATGGTGGGCCAGCGTCGGAGACGGTAAACCATCAATAAACCAATATTGGGTCAATGTATCTTGTTTGCTAAAAAATGGCATCAACGTATGATGACCGAGGCGAAGGCGGTGTCGTGCCTTATGCTATTATCGGATTCACATTAACCGTGGTGAATGATTTTCGCGGATTATTCAGCTAATTCTCGACCATTTCTGAAAAAAAATTACATATTATTTTCTACTGATGGGGCGGCTACCCTGAAAATTGTATTGAAAAATATTGTATACCTTAAAAGCCTATTTAACATGTAGTAAATAAATAAAAATGTCGCCCTCTATAAATCCATTAGCTTCGTCTTAGAGTATCATTACATGTCAAATGATATTACTTCGGAAATGCTTTTCCAAATTGTTTTTCCAGAATTGACTGAGAAATCCGCAACATTCATTCACCCTGGTTGATGAATTTATTGTGAATCTGACTATAATTATGGCCTCATCATTTTAAACGAAGCAAACAAAAACTGTAACCTATGGCACATAGGTTTGTAAACAAAGTGGTATTTTTCTATCATTTATTTGAAACTTCAGAAATACAATAAAAACAATAACGTGACATGTAGTAGCGGCGGTTTGTTCGGGTCATACTCGGACTATAATAATGTGATTGTGTTAAGGTGTTAATGCAATGAAATAAAATGTGATTGTGTTAAGGTGTTTAATAATGTAATGAAAAAAAAAAATTTAATGCATTGTGCACATGTTGAGTAGTATAGAATAGAAATAGAATAGAAAAATAAATTTCCATAGCGCCCAATTAACCGAGATAAGAGGCGCGACAAACCCTAATTGTGATCAGACTGATGATAGTCATTAGTCCGTTTGATATGAGGAAGTATTTGAAGAAGCACCACAATAAGAAGTGACGTTTAGGCATATTGTTGTTATCACACCTTATAGGCCTAGGCCTAATCACTGAATGAAAGGCCATATAATCAATTTCTGCCGTAAGATCAAATTATTAAAGGTTTTATCTCCTAATAAAAATGAAATGAATCGGGCTTTAGGCCACTTTTGTGCACATATAGGCTAAACTGGGCCAGGAGAACCTCCTGAGAATGGTGAGATGATCGAGATGACACTGTCCTCCAGATAAAGGATTCGAAATTCGTGCCCTGGCGGTCTGAGGCCGAGCACGCTACCTTTCGGTCACGGAAGCTCCCCACAATACTAACTTTCACACGTGGATGGGGAAGAAACAATTTTGTTTCTTTCAAACCGCCGTGACCGGGAACCGAACCCCAGACTCTGGCGTGAAAGGCAGCGGTGCTAACCACTACCGTAGGGCCCCCGCCCCTTTATCTCCTAATAGAAAACCCACTTTGTAATTATATTATAATCAAGACAAATCAATAGTGGCATGCACAAGGGTTTTCTATAGTCGCTAAAAGTAGAAATCAGGGATTGTGTGCTTTCGTCACGGTCTCTGCACACTCACTTCCCATTAATCTTTTCCTTCGAGTGGGACATGCAAGGAGATAATCCACTGAAAAAACACTGCTATTGAGTACCCAACCAACCCGACACGTCGGATCAATGTCAGTTTAATGTTCGACGCTGGGCCAACATTAAACCGACATTGATTCAACGCCCCGTGTTTGATGGGTACATCCCATAATCAGATGACATTGCAACTGCCGCTGGATACGCACCGCTGATTCCAGGTTCGGATGCCGATTGGTATTCGCTGCCCAATAAACACAAGAATTTGATTCACTGTAGGTTAGATGTTGAGTCAACGTTGTAGACGTCAAAGCAAAACAGTGGTTCAGCATCACGTAGTCGCTGGTGTGTGAGATGTTCAATTTGCGCCCCAACAAATTGATATTTTGCACATTTTGCTATCATACAGCCTACATTTTACAATCTGCTAGGCTGACTCTACGTCCCATATATATATACAGTGTCACTGTGGCTGGGTCGATTTAAGACACAATAGATTTAAATCATTCTACGAACCATCCACCATAAGAAAAAAGAAGATGAAGTATAGACTATTGCTGGCTACTCCGCGATGCCACCATTTTGAAAAAAATCGTGTTATGCCGGTACATCAGCCTTTCGTGAAAAATCACAGCTTTTAACAACAGTTTATCGTGGTCCACAGACAGGGACGTTGTATTGTAATATTTGAAATTTTAGAAGCAGGATCCCGCGCGCATTTTTTTCGTTAATATTACCAAGAGCTACCCAGCAAACACGAGACATTAAACCAATGTTTGACCAATGTTGGTCCAACGTCGTAGACGGTGGGTCAATATTGGTCAAACATTGGTTTCGTGTTTGCTGTGTAGTGCTCTATTTATTACCCCTTTCAGTGCGGGGAACGATTTTAAACGTCAGAATCTAACGCCTAAAGACGGCACCGGCACTGAAAGAGTAAAATATTTATAATTACCGTAGACCCATAACATAGGTATTCAACTGAAGCGGAAAGAGCTAACTGAGACATTTATGATGATTTCAAATTGCTCTCTATGGTTTATATACAAATATTTCAGCGTTGTAAGTGTTAACCCTTTGAAGCCTGAATTTACCATTGTCATCCACTACAAGCCGCGAATTGCTGTCGCAATTCTCGACTTGTAGTGGATGAAGATGATTTGAAGTGAGTGAAAAATGAAAGAAAATTACCATGTATTTGTAAACCAATTTAATGGAAATTTTAGTTCTAAAAGCCTTGGTTGTAGGAAAATTAAGTATGTTTTCAGTGATGTAAAATGATGCTTTAATGCATCGTGAGGGCTTAAAGGGTTACAATTAGACTTGGCCATGGTCACTTTTGAGTCTCAATGTTGTTGCGAGATATTGGCATTATTGTTATACATGACATTAACATTAATCTCAGGTCCAAATGACTCATCGTCGTTCCCACGTAAGTCGAAAATAAATCAAACTACTATTTTGGACTTCCAGTTAATGGGTTTTTTACATGGATACCATAGCGAAATGCTTAGATAATGAGGCACCAGATTTGCCTAGAACGCTGTCGACATCACTTATAAAATAAGCAAAAAATATTGCCATCAACATCCCACACTGAGCAGCCAGCCTCCCTCACAGCGCGCAGAGAGGCCATATTTGTATTATCTTCAATTACGGTCAGTTTTTTTTCAGTACATCCTTTATCGCCCACTCACTATCGTGACGGCGAATATAGAATAGAGATTTGCCTTATTTATATCAGCTCCAGTTCAGTCACCCATCCTCACATATTTACACCCAGACCACTTTGTGTTTGATCATTTTATCCACACATTTGACCCTGACCTTAGACGTCAGAATCTGACGTCTAAAGTCGATCCCCGCACTGTAATAATAATAATAATAATAAAGTCTTTATTTAGCGAGGGTACAGGTATATACAAGAACGTACAAAATCAATAAAAATTAAAAACATACATACATGTATGTACCAACCCACTGAGCATAGCTCATCCGCCGTGGGGCCCTCGTACATAAACATTAAAAACATACATCGATATATACATCTATTTAAATAATATAATAATATATACATAACTCGTATGATTCATTTACTTATATAATAGAAAATAGTAATAATAGCATATATTTATATTCGTGTACATGGTAAATCCAACAATCTATTTGGCAGCAGCATATAATTTTACAAACACCTACAGAAGAAGTGATCATTTTGAAGTAAAACAATTTACATGATTGATTTGTATACATAGGAGAAAACATATTTCTAAGGGCCGCAGACCCATAACATAGGTATTCAAATGAATCGGAAAGAGCTGAATAAAACATTTATGATGATATCAAATTGAAATAAACCCTTTGGTCGCAAAGTTTTTTTTAAATCAGCGCTTTTAAAAGGTTAACAGCCTCTTCCTCAAACTGGTATTTGTCTTTCCTTTGGTTGTGTCTGGATACCGCGACTCAGTAGGGTGAAAATTACTCATATTTTGTTCAATTTGAAACCAAACATTTGCAAATCTTGATGAATAAACACCCATTTCACTCTAAATAATAGTAATTTGATCAGCTAATGAAACAGATTGAAACTATTATTGTCGTGCTTGGCGCATAAAGGGTTTAATACCACAGATAGCCTACACTTTTCTGTGAAACTGAATGACCTCGACCTCCTTTGTTTTCTATACAGTGGGGGTCTTATATAACCATATTTTCACCGAGTGACGTCACTGCGTTTCACAAAATGAAGTATGGGGGAGGGGTGTTATATAACCTTGTTTTACACCGAGTGACGTCACTGCGTTTCACTGAATATCAACACATAATAAACACTCTATAAACACATTATAAACACTCTATAAACACATAATATCATATATGTCCGTATGTTTGCTTCACCAGTATGACTGCGTAACCTTTCTCTTACAATCATTTAGGGGGATATCAAGGGGGGGGAGGGGAGTATTCTTAAAATAAATATTATCAGTCTAATAAATATTTAATGGCCCTTTAAAAAAATATGAGCCTCGCTTCTCTTGGCATCATTAATTTACCCTTAAATTTACAAAGAGTGCATACGCTGCCAAGTACTATATTTTTGGCGCTACATACCGATTGATGTCAGTGTCAGTGTCAGCTGATGTTCTATGAAACGTTTTACTATACCGAGATTCACATTAGCCTTGGCAAAAGATTTTCGCTGATTTATCAGTCAATTCTTAATCAATTGTGACGAAATTTTACAAGCGCTGTTTTCTAGTCATGTAGCGACTACCCATAAAATGTCAGTGAAAAATGTTGTATAGTTTTAAAGTCAGTATCTATGGCATGTGGAGTCAATCCGATATAAATATGATAACGTTTTTTTCTTCTTTTTTTAATGATAAACGCATAACTAGGAAATAGTACATTTCATTAAAATGTGTCGAGAATGGACAGAAATCAGCCAGATTCATTTACCACGGGTAATCCATGTATAATTTGTTATTTTAATTTGTTATTTCCATTGATTTTTCATGTCTCTGGGAATGTTAATTATTCCTTATGAGTAATTGGACAAAAATGAGCAGACGAAAACATACTAGTGAAATTATTCTTCTGTAAGATACTAAAACGGTCAGCATAGCTTAAAACACCATATTGATGGTCAGCTCAGCTCGATTTAATGAATGCAACAAATTAAGTTTCGTCATATTGGTCATGATAAAAGATTGGAGTTAATCGAAAAGCGTAGGGAATATCATTCAGCTTTGAAACCTCATGAGATTCCCTCTCCCCATACAGTAGCTTACTTGGCCAGTATGAACAGCAACTGAAGATGAGTTAAATACCTGCAAGCGCAAAACAACATTTACACAACGTCCGCCCAACGTCTTCGACGTTGCCCGACATTGTATAAATGTTATACAAATATGTGTGTTTACTGGGATATGTTTCAACAATATACTGACGTCGCAGGTGTTTGATTGTGAATGATTCAGAGCCTAGACCAGCTGTATTGATGACAGATTGGATCTGAAAAAAAATACAAACCAGCAGTGCGGAATTTGAGCAGGAACTTCAATTATAAGTTGAGCATTTGGCTGTTTGCCGGTGGCGGATACTGGAATAGACACCAGCCGCGTGTAATACAAATCCCTTGGCACTACTTAGTCAATTATCCTTTAAAACGCTGGAGACCGAAGGATTTTTTTCAATTTGAAATCATCATAAAGATCTAAATTAGAGCTATTTTCGCTTCATTTGCATACATATAGTTATAGGTCAACGACCATTATATTTCTTTCATTCTTCTAGTGCGGGGATTGTCTTCAGACGTCACGTCACGATTCCCGCACCGAAAGCGTTGGTGGAAATAGAAATCAATTCCCGCACATTTCTCTAATTACCATGGAAACGGCTGAGCTGATTAATTTACGCGGGTATTTCTGAGTGTGTTGGGGTTTCCTTTCACATAGTCTGATTCATTGATCATCAGATGATGGATTCAGCTTCCACTTCACTCAGTCCGGGGTCATTTTTCGCTCATCTGTCTACTCGTGACAACGCGGCACAATGATAAATATCAGCTGAAAACCTCAGCTCGTTTTTGTCACTTCATCATCGCCACCGTATGATGCCACAGAACCTCTAATTTCTATGGTACCAAAGAAAAGCTAAACACATATCAGGACAATGCATGCAAATATGCATTAGAGTGAGGTATAGGGAAATTAGAACTCGTCCAAGGAATTAGGTGTGAGCCTTTGACGAACACCTTAATCATTGGACGTGCTGTTTTTTTCCACATCGCATGGAAAGGGAGTAGCGATTGTATTTCTCAAACGATCAAGTCACATATGACATGGTTGCCATACATTGTACAGCTAGAGTGCGATATGGGCTGATACCGATATATATCTCACAGTGAAAACCACTGCACAGAGTGTAAGAAAACTAAATCATTTTTCATACATTTATCACATGAAAATGGTTCTGAAAATCCCACAGCACCTTCACTTTACACTACTACACTATGAAGAAAAACGGTCCTGCCATGATTATGTGGAAATCAATGATAAATACGTCTAATGTTTAACCCTTTCAAGCCTGAGTTTACCATTGTCATCTTCATCCACTACAAGCCGCGAATTGCTGTCGCAATTTGTGACTTGTAGCGGATGAAGATGACTTGAAATGAGTGACAAATAAAAAAAAGATTTTGACTGGCCCAGGCTAAAATCATAAAAAAATCGGTGATTTTATTTTGGCTTCTTGATATGACCATATGATGTAAACATGTCCATAAACTAGAACTGTAAAAGTTTTTAAATTTTTGTGCTGCGCCAGTTCTGACGATCCCACTAAAGTTGATCAAGTAGTATGATTGTGCTATAATTGTGATTGTATGATTGTGAGATAAATCAATATGAAAAATGTCTAAAAATGTATTATATATTAGTAAAAAATATATAAATATTTATATTATATATTTAATAAAATAATACATTTAGTCATATCAAGCTGGTATTTAAAACCCTTGTCTTGCAACGCCCGTATATAGAAGATTTCAAGCATGCTTTAGATCATTGTAAATATCACTAAATGTGTTAAAATAGTTTTTGGTAGATGTTTAGTTAATTAAATACTTCAATATCGGAAACGTCTATTTTTCACAAATAAATATTTTTCGTCATTTGAAGCTGGAAATTGCGTCAACAATTCCAGCTTCAAATGAATGAAACGGGAAAAAACAATTGAGCATGACAAGACTTAATATATTTAGTCATATGAAGCCAGTCGATACAAATGAGCCATCAAGGCCGGCCTCAGAATTGTGTAGAGCTTCCGTAACAGAGTGGTAGCGTGCGCGACCTCAGGCTGCCACAGCTCGAATTTCGGATCCTGTGTCTGCAGGGCAGCGTCATCTGATTCTTGCCATCCTCAAGAGATAATCCTGGCCCAGTTTGTCCTATGTGTGTAGCCCCGTTCACTTATCATTCATTTAAAACTGCTCTAACCCTTTAACCGCCAAATTATTCAATCTGAATTTTCACTCACTTGAAGTTGTGTCTCGCTGACGCGATCCACAACTTCAAGCGAGTGAAAATTATTCAGATTTGACGAAATGGAGGTCAACTGTTTTCAAATATTGCTGATTTATGTCACATTTATCTTCAACATGTTTAAAAGGTGGTACTTAATGTGCTAATAAAAAATAAAAACCCGAATATATGCGGCAACGGCGGTTAAAGGGTTAAAACAGATGATTGGAATGAATGTCTTTCTGCAGATTAAAGGGACCCCTTGGGATGAGACATTTTCAATGTTGTCAATTTTGAAAAATTAATTTATATGAAGCTATATAGCTTACTGATCTTAACTGAAAATACGAAAAAGTCAAAAAACAATTTTAAAACACCGAAAAAGAGTTAAATAGTTGTATTTCCAGGTCGTATATTGCCATGTAAACAAAACAAGTCAGCAATATTCAGCACTTTACATCACATATTCCCACGTATCAGACGGTAAGATCAGAGCAGTCGCCGCTAATTGGTGTCTTATAATCAGGACACGGGAGGACACACCTGCAGCACTGATTGTCTACCCAACGCTGGGCTGATGCCATCAGCATGTGGCCCAATGCTGTGGAAACATTCAATCGTCCTTCAGGTATACAAATAGTTTGTTTGGGTTACTTTTGGTTTCATAGAAATGTTGATTAAAAATATTTGTAAAAATCTAAAAACTTTGGAAAAAATAAAATCTTGATCTGGGTGATACACTACTTCATTACAAGACTAAAAACGAAAATTGATGTCATCCCAAGGGGCTGCTTTAAGAGTGTTGTCTATTATATTATATATATGATTTGAATCACAGGCACCTGTAATGGATAAGTGATGAATTTAATCTCAATCTAAGAATATATTGTTAAATTCATCACTTATAATTATATAAATCCATTTCAGGTGCCTGTGATTTGAATGAATGATTTGAATGCTGTTTTAATGTTGGGCCAGCTTCGCAGACGGTGGACCAACATTAAAACAGCATAGATCAAGCGTATCGTGTTTGTTGCTATTCAAGTGGGCCCACGTATTATGTGATTGCACGAAGATGACACTCGTCAATGTACACCCCCGCGTAATAATAAAGATCAGGCAATGACCTACACTGATCAAATACGATTCAGGAAGGTTATAGTTCAGTAATATCAGAAATGCATAACCAGAAATGTCTAACTCCGTCCTGTTGATTTTATACAGTAAGCTGAACAAATTGCACGTAACTCAAAAACTATTTCACTTATAAACTTGGTTCTGGTGTCATCACAAAGAGCGAGACTATATCTTTAAATGGCTGCTTTTAATAACATTGGTAATGTATGTATGTATGTTGTATGTTGTATGGTAGTTGCTGGATGGTATTAAATCCATCAGATTTCACGGTGAAACTGACATTCCACATGCATGTAGACCAAGTATACTTTCTGGGCACATGGGTATGCATTTCTGGTAATATCTCAAATGTCATATATATCAAGAATATAAACCAAGGATACAATTTGAAGTCATCATAAATGTCTTACTTATCTCTTTGCGTTTCATGTGAATACTTATGTCATTGGTCTACGGCTATTATAAATGTTTACTCTTTCAGTTCGTGGATCGACTTTAGACGTCATAATCTTACATTAAAAGTCGGTCCCGCGATAAACGTTTTCGAATGCTTTTTATTAGAACATTAAATAAATGTTATCGAGAATAAAATGAGGTGAAGTATTCAAATGGGAGTCTGTTATCAGGTTATTGGATGTCTGTTTGATGTGTTTGTTTGATTTATTTGTTTGCCATGTTTATTGATGAAATAACGCCCCACAAAACATGTAGTTGTCGTCATACTGCTTGACGTCTCCCTTGTTGTCGTCATACTGCTTGCCGTCTCTCTAGATGTTGACGTCATTCCGTTCAGGTGGTGACGTTAGCCTGTGATGACGTCATCGCGTGTCCTGGCTGGTGTAGTGACGTCACGCAGACACGATAATACAGGGAGATCCCACGGGATGTCCTACATCTGGATCTGAAGGTCACACCAGCCGCTGTTAGAGTCCCCTCGCCCGCCCACGCCTCTATGCTGCCATGCAAAGCCAAAGGGCAGTATTTGCTCACTTTACAAGTGAGCAGATACTGCCCTTTGCCTTTGCATAACAGTAGGCCATTATGTCCATATATGGTAGAACGTCTATTTCCTGGCTACCTGAGTGTGAAATGCCACAGCCACCAACACACAACACGTTCAACCAATGCCGGCTCAATGTCGGCGCATAGTTGTAAACGGTGGGCCAACCTTTAGCCAGCACTGGATCAACTTCTTGCGTTTGTTAGGCTACACCACATCCCACAAATCCCAAGCGTGACACCATGGTTGATTTATTGTTATCAACAACACTGGCCCAGCATTAAAGCAACACTGCATGAATAGCTCGTGTTATCTAGGCCATGGTTCACACTAACCAGATTGTAGGAGGATTCACATTATACACGCAGCCAATGTTGTCTTAATGCTGGGCCAGTGTCGTAGACGATGGGCCAACATTAAAACAACATTGGCTCAAAATCTCGTGTTTTCTGGATATGACCTTTAACCCTTAATGCGATGAATTAATTTGTAAAAAACATCGCAACCAAAGGGTTTTTTCAATTTAAAATCATCATAAATGTCTTAGTTAGCTCTTTATGATTTATTTGAAAACCTATTTTATAGGTCTACGGCCAGTAGAAATATTTTAATTCTTACAGTGTGGGGATCGACTTTAGACGTCAAAATCTGACGTCTACAGACGTCAGATTTTGACGACTAATGTCGATCCCCGCTCTGTTGGATTAAACGCCGGTCCCGATTTTAGTTGTTTTTCATATTTTGCTAGTACATTACATATCAGTTTTTAAACATGTTAAAGATAAAACGTGACATCGATCAGCAATATTTTTGAATCGTTGACCTTCATTTTGCCAAATCTGAATAATTTTCACTCACTCGAAGTTGTGGATCGCGTCAGCGAGACACAACTTCAAGCGGGTGAAAATTCCAATGTTTGTCATTTGATAAATTTATTTCCTGTACTTTAGCTTCATTTTCATTAATCTTGAGATCTCTAGATGCATAAGTGCGGGGAAGAGGGAGCGTAAGAGGGTGAAACAATATCTATAATCAACTGATAATGGCCGTACACCCATAACATAGGTATTCAAGCTAAGCGGAAAGAGTTGACTAAGACATTATGATTTAAAATTAAATAAACATTTTAATCTCTTTCTTTATTTAATCATATTTCAGCGCTTCTAGGGTTAAGCCGCAAGTGCAGAGTGGGTGTTTGATCTCATCTGTTCGTATTTCCTGCGACATGTCATCCAATACATATAATCTATTATTATTACTATTACTTTGAAATAATTATATCACTTTTACTATTGCTATTATAGTTTTTCAGTTCCAGGGCCTGGATTCGAGTTCACAAACCATGATATAAGCGTCATGCCAATTAGTCTCATTCTCATCCGGAGATTTCAATTGCTACCGCAATTTCCATCGCAAAGTGAATAACAATGTGGTGATTTTACTAAATACCCATACATACATAATAAGCACAACAAACCTCTTAATGCGATTAAATATGGCGAAATATGCCACACGTGCGACGAAGGGGGAGGAGCCTAAAAGGGTTAATTCTTGAAACCCTCGTGGTGCATCAAACATCATTTTGCAGCTCTGAAGAACCCTAGAGGGTTTAGAACGATTTTTTTCATGGCATCCACTTCAAGTCATCTCTATTAACTACAAGTCGAGAATTGCGACAGCTATTCGCGGCTTGTAGTGGATGAAGCCAGCGGATGTAGTAGATTTTTCAATTTGAAATCATCATAATTGTTTTGGTTATCTCTTTCCGCTTTATTTGAATGTCTATGTGATGGGTCTACGGCCTTTCTAAATATTTTATAATTTTTTTATGCGGGGATCAACTGTACGAAAAACAAAAGAATGGGGGAAAAGGCTTTACTGTTTTACTAAGGAAATGTGAAAGTGCCCAATATGGCAACTAAATCAGCAAACAATTAGGAACAGCAAAACTTTTATTGTATGCATTTAAATACTTTTATTAACAACTTTGCTTCTAGGCCAAAGTGTATGCCAGGATCCAAGGATCCTGGTGTAAGTATAGTAAATCCGACGGAAATTTCCGTCATGTATGGTTACGTAAAATGATGAATGACGACGAAAATTTCAGTCATGTATGGTAGTGAAGGGGTTGATATTTTCAAACATAAACTAAATTTATCTTATACTGTTTCGTAAGATCATTGGCGTCACGTTTCACCTGTTATACTTTGCACCAGCAGACTACGTCATAACCAAACGCTCTATTTTTATGGTAACAGGTGATAATTGGTAGCAGAATAAGTTATATATCCGATGGATCGTCGCGACCTAACAATGTATATTACATATAGGTGCTTCACACGCGGACAACACGAGACACTAAACCAATATCGGCGTTATATTGGTTTATAGGCGTCACATTCTGACGTGTGGAGTCTATACCCACGCTCTAAGGGGTTAAGCCTAAAGTAGGTGGGAGTGACGGATTTTGATGTCATCTAATTTAGCCGTCACCATCAGAGACTGATGTTTATAGACGTCAGTTTCTGACGGTGACGTCTAAATTCGATCCCCGCGCTGTAAGGGTTACGCCGACAGTAGGTGGGAGTGACGGATTTAGACGTCATCTAATCATCCACCCTGGAGACAATCCGGGATCTGGACCAGCTGGGAATGAAATAGGTGTTTAAACAGCAAGATTTGTAAATTTTTGGTTTTAAATGAAGCCCATATGGCTAATTTTCAGCCACTTGAAGTTGTGGGTCGCGGTAGCGAGACACAACTTCAAGTGGCTGAAAAATTAGAAAAATCACGTGGCGGGAAAAGGGTTACGCTGGCAGTAGGTGGCAGTGACGGAGTTAGATGTCATCTAATCATCCACCCTGGATATATATATATATATATATATATATATATATATATATATATATATTTGGTCCTAAATTAAGCAAATATGGCTAATTTTCGGCCACTTGAAGTTGTGGGTCGCCGTAGCGAGCCACACCTTCAAGTGGGTAAAAATTTTAAAAAATCACCTGGTGGGATGAGGGCTACGCTGAGAGAAGGTGGGAATGACGGATTTAGATGTCATCTAATCTTCTACCCTGGGGGACAATCCGTGATCTGAACCAGCTGGGAATGAAATAGGTATTTAAACATAAAGATTTGTAAATATTTGGTCCTAAATTAAGCAAATATGGCTAATTTTCAGCCACTTGAAGTTGTGGGTCGCGGTAGCGAGACACAACTTCAAGTGGCTGAAAATTTAAAAAGATCACGTGGCGGGAAAAACGTTACGCTGGCAGTAGGTGGCAGTGACGGATTTTGATGTCTTCTAATCATCTACCCTGGGGGACAATCCGGGATCTGAACCAGCTGGGAATGAAATAGGTGTTTAAACAGCAAGATTTGTAAATATTTGGTCCTAAATTAAGCAAATATGGCTAATTTTCAGCCACTTGAAGTTGTGTCTCGCTACCGCTACCGCTGAAAATTTAAAAAAATCACGTGGCGGGATGAGGGTTACGCTGGCAGTAGGTGGCAGTCACGGATTTAGATGTCATCTAATCATTTACCCTGGGGGACAATCCGGGATCTGAACCATCTGTGTGCTGGACAAACACGGACGTCAAAGGTGGCGATGCCCGGAGGGGGGAAGAAGGCTGAAACTAGAGATTCAGGTTACAACATCTAGTCTTAGTGGCGAATCCAGAAGGGGCTACTGACCCCTCCTTCCCCCCTTCACCTGTTTACAGACGTGGCGATGCCCGAAAGTGTGTGTGTGTGGGGGGGGGAGGGAGTCTGAAACTATAGCTTCAAGTTACCACATATAGTCCTAACATTCACAATGCTGAAATATCTTTATATATACCATGGCGACCAAAGGGTTTTATTAATTAGAAATTATCATAATATCTTAGTTAGCCCTTTCTGCTGCAAAAAGTGAAATTAACGATAAATACCACTGTCATTTAAATAAATTATTTTTATTACAAGAGAAACTTTCAAAGGTGTACTTATATCTAAAATAGGCCATACTATGAAGCACAGTTATGACATTTTGTTTGTGAATTATTTGGAAGCTAGATCAGCTGTATTGATGACAGATTGGATCTGAAAAATATACAAATCAGCATCGAGAAATTTGAGCAGGAACTTCAATTATAAGTTGAGCATTTGGCTGTTTGCCGGTGGCGGATACTGGAATAGACACCAGCGGCGTGTAATACAAATCCCTTGGCACTACTTAGTCAGTTATCCTTTATAACGCTGGAGACCGAAGAATTTTTTTCGATTTGAAATCATCATAATTATCTTAGTTAGAGCTATTTTCGCTTCATTTGAATACCTATGATTATGGGTCAGCGACCATTATATTTCTTTAATTCTTCCAGTACGGGGATCGTCTTTATACTTCAGAATTTGACGTCCAAAGACGATCCCCGCGCTGAAAGCGTTAAGTCCACCCACATTGGTCGAAATAGAAATCAATTCCCGCACATTTCTCTAATTACCATGGAAACGGTCGAGCTGATTAATTTACGCGGGTATTTCTGAGTGTGTTGGGGTTTCCTTTCACATAGTCTGATTCATTGATCATCAGATGATGGATTCAGCTTCCACTTCACTCAGTCCGGGGTCATTTTTCTCTCATCAGTCTACTCGTGACAACGCGGCACAATGATAAATATCAGCTGAAAACCTCAGCTCGTTTTTGTCACTTCATCATCGCCACCGTATGATGCCAAAGAACCTCTAATTTCCATGGTACCAAAGAAAAGCTATACACATATCAGGACAATGCATGGAAATATGCATTAGAGTGAGGTATGGGGAAATTAGAACTCGTCCAAGGAATTAGGTGTGAGCCTTAGACGAACACCTTATTCATTGGACGTGCTGTTTTTTTCCACATCGCATAGAAAGGGAGTAGCGATTGAATTACTCAAACGATCAAGTCACATATGACATGGTTGCCATACATTGTACAACTAGAGTGCGATATGGGCTGATACCAATATATATCTCACAGTGAAAACCACTGCACAGAGTGTAAGAAAACTATATCATTTTTCATACATTTGTCATATGAAAATGGTTCAGAAAATCTAAGTACCTTCACCTTACACTACTACAATATGAAGAACAACGGTCCGGACATGATTATGTGGAAATCAATGACAAATACGTCTAATGTTTAACCCTTTCAAGTTTGAATTTACCATTGTCATCTTCATCCACTACAAGCCGCGAATTGCTGTCGCAATTTGCGACTCGTAGTGGATAAAGATGATTTGAAGTGAGTGGCAAATAAAAAATATTATTATTATTAACAGTTCGATGTAAGTGTTTACTCTAAAAACCCCTAGGTTTTATGAATTTGGGTTATTCTTCCGAGATGCAAAACGATGATTTGATGTATCGTGAGGATTTAAAGGGTTAAACCCTAAAGCGCTAAAATATGCTGATATAAACCTAGAGACCAAAGGGTTATTTTAAATTTTAAACCATCATAAATGTCTTAGTTAGCTCTTTCTGTTTCATTTGAATACCTATGTTATTAGTCTACGGAAGTTATAAATAGTTTACTCTTTCAGTGCGGGGATCGACTTTAGACTCTTTTGTCACGTCTAAAGTCGATCCCCCCCGCCGAAAAGGTTAATCTAATCTGCGAGTTGACAGACAGTCAGTCAGCGACTACAAACCACTGTCTAAATTAAGGCTCGTAGTCCGCATCCTGGATCCGGAGCGTGATCTGGACCATCCCACAAATTTAATGATTAGTCCTTGGCCCGATATACACCTCTGGTAAAAGTTTCATGCAAATTCGTTCATTTTTTTAATTAGGACTCGAGGGGCTTAGACAGACAAACAAACCAACACGATCAAAAACATAAACTTTCTGGTGGAGAAAATGAACAGTTTAGTTTTAGCTGTTTACACAAATACAAGTACCTGTATTTTTGTAAATAGCTGAAACTACACTATTCTTGTTCTACCGAATCGCTTCAGGTTATAAACTCTGGGGTTATTTTTCACACCAATACCATCGACAGATATAAATAGCTCACACATTTCCATTCATCAGTGTTGATAGTGTTTATTTTGTAAGAACAAGAATTGTTTTTCATGAATTAAAACTGGAAATTTCCTTCTTAATTCCAGCTATTTGACAGAAAATCAGGGGTGTCCCGGAAACGCTGACTCAACGCTGAACAAATGTTGGATCAATGCTGGCCAACCGTGCCCAACGCTGGCCCAGCATTAAAACAGCATTGGGACATTGTTTGCTGGGGTGCGGCATCGTGTACTGTTGTCGTCAAATTCCTCTATTTGTCACTGGACTGATAAAATTGGGAACGTAACATCGTAAACATTTCGCATCTGACTCTAAATGTGACGATATGGTGACAATACAATTTGGCCTCCATTACCAGATTATTTAACATTAGCCTTGGCCATAATAATGCACTTATACTTATAAGGCACAGGCTACAAACAAGTTTATAGCTATTGAATGGAGGTCAGACGTGAGAATGTGGACCACAGTAGTAAAATCAACTCTTACCACGTCTTGTTTATGTCGGTGAAATAATCATTCTATATTTTCAAAAAATCTTGAGACTGATCTGAATTTTAAAAAAATATATTTTAACGCTTGTTTCAGCTATATTCACAGGTATATTTACGTAATAAATTTAGATATAGAAAAAACATTTTGGAAAATTAGTGGTTTTTCATTTCATTCTTTGTGGTACTCAATTTCGAATAAAGCAACATTTTTATTAGATACTGTGTTCAGTTTTTTAAATTCATTAGCACTAAGTCAAAATTATACTACTTGAAAATAAACTATTAATCTCAATATTTTGGCTAAATATTGCAAACATACATTTAAGCTACGTACATGTACGCTAAAAGCTGTCAATAACCCGTGTTCAGTTAAACAGCAATACATATAGGCTCAGATCATCTCACCATCCTCAAGAGGTTCTCCTGGCCCAGTTTAGCCTATTATGTGCACAAAGGTGGCCTAAAGCCCGATTCATCTCATTTCATTACATATAGGCTCAGACGAAAAAATCCCACTAAAGTTGATCAAGTAGTATGATTGTGCTATGATTGTGATTGTATGATTGTAAGATAAATCAATATGAAAAATGTCTAAAAATGTATTATATTTTAAATAAAAATACAAAAATATTTATAATATATATTAATATAAAATATTATATTTAGTCACAGCAGGCTGGTATTTAAAACCCTTGTCCTGCTGGGCCGTTATATATACGGTTTCAAGCATGCTTTAGATCGATGGAAATATCACTAAACTTGATCAAATACTTTTTGGTAGATGCTTAGTTAATACTAATAGTTAATCAATATTGGAGTCTATTGCTCACAAATATAAATATTTTTATTCATTTGAAGCTGGATATTGCGTCAGCAATTCCAGCTTCAAATGAATAAAACAGGAAAAAATAAATGAGCATGACAAGGGTTAATATATTTAGTTATATGAAGCTGGTAATTAACACTTTCAACGCGGGGACTTTATACGTCAGAATCTGATGTCTAAAGTGCAAAACACACCGACGCGAGCGCGAGCGCGAATAGGTGACTGTCCGCACATCAACGCGACGACCGACGCGACGCCCAACGCAACATGTGACCCCGTATGTGAGGCGTGACGAAAATGTAACAATTTTGAAAAAGATCGCGTTGCCTATCGTGCACGTCGTCGCGCTGGTATGTTGTCTCGATGATCAAATGGTGTGTTTGAAAAACCGACGCGACGTCGCGCGCGACGTCGCGCGGGACGTCGTGCGGGCAATCGCGTTGATGTGTTTTGCACTTAAAATCGTCAGATTCTGACGTCTAAAGTCGTTCTCGCACTGAAAGAGTAAATCTATTTATAATGGCCGTAGACACATATCATAGGTATTCAAATGAAGTGGAAAGAGCTAACTAAGACTTTTGTGATGATATCAAATTAAAAAAAAACCTTCCGTATCCATGGTTTATACTAAATCACTTCAGCGCTTAAAGGGTTAAATAATAACTGATATTTGATGAGGAGGATAAGGGATATTATTTTGTTTTCACATGAAATATATATAAGCATGTCTAAGCTAGCTAAAAACAAAATAATAACACATTTTACCCACTTATAATAACAAAATAGTAACACATTTTACCCACTTATAATAAGAAAATAATAACACATTTTACCCACTTATAATAAACTAGTCAACATGTAGTTGAGTACTGGCCAACCCTTGCAACGCTGAAGTAAGTTTATATAAACCATGGAGAACAAATCTAAATCATCGTACATGTCTTAGTTAGCTTTTTTCTGATTCACTTGTATACCTAGGTTAACCCTTTAACCGCCGGTGCCGCATATATTGGGGTTTTCATTTTTTATTAGCACATTAAGTACCACCTTTTAAACATGTTAAAGATAAAATGTGACATCAATCAGCAATATTTGAAAACAGTTGACCTCCATTTTGTCAAATCTGAATAATTTTTACTCACTTGAAGTTGGGGATCGCGTCAGCGAGACACAACTTCAAGTGATTGAAAATTCAGATTGAATAATTTGGCAGTTAAAGGGTTAAGAGTCTACGGCCATTATATTTTTAACTATTTTATCGCGGAGAACGACTTTCGACGTCAGATTCTGAGGTCACAATTCCAACCCCGCGCTGAAATATTTAAACACTGCCGTCTATCACGCCGGAGCTCATGGGTTTATCATCTTGTTTCTTCCCCGTCCTCTCGTCAAGGTTCAGAATTGTGCAGAGTGAATATTGCTTAACGTGGCTTTCTGCACAATCAGGGCAATATCGCGACAGAAGGAAGCCCGAAGCCGGGACTATGCCCTACTCTTATTTCGAATGACTTTAAGGGTTCTTTATAATGCACAGTACCATAGGCACCACTGTACACTCCAGGCCTTTGAACAGTTTGGAGCACTGTATATGCACAACCACGATGACAAATATCCGGCCAGACCGGGATTCGAGCCTGGTGCCTCCAGGTTGCAAGCCCCAGTCGATACGAATGAGCCATCGGGGCCGGCCTCAGAATTGTGTAGAGCTTCGGTAACCGAGTGGTAGCGTGCGCAACCTCGGGCTGCCACAGCTCGAATTTCGGATTCTGTGTCCGGGCAGCGTCATCTGATTCTCACCATCCTCAAGAGATAATCCTGGCCCTGTTTGTCCTATGTGTGTAGCCCCGTTCACTTATCATTCATTTAAAACTGTTCTAACCCTTTAACCGCCAAATTATTCAATCTGAATTTTCACCCACTTGAAGTTGTGTCTCGCTGACGCGATCCACAACTTCAAGCGAGTGAAAATTATTCAGATTTGACAAAATGGGGGTCAACTGTTTTCAAATATTGCTGATTGATGTCACTTTTTATCTTTACCATGTTTAAAAGGTGGTACTTAATGTGCTGATAAAAAATGAAAACCCGAATATATGTGGCACCGGCGGTTAAAGGGTTAAAACAGATGATTGGAATGAATGTCTTTCTGTAAATTAAGAGTGTTGTCTATTATATTATATATATGATTTGAATCACAGGCACTTGTAATGGATAAGTGATAAATTTAATCTCAATCTAAGAATATATTGTTAGAGTGAGATTACATTCATCTCTTATATATAAATCCATTTCAGGTGCCTGTGATTTGAATGACTGTTTTTCTGTAGATCAAGGGTCTTGTCCTCCCAACATTTTTATGACCCTTTGACTGAAGGTCAAACCTGTCATTATATATTCATCGGTTAACATCACTTCTTGTCACTTCCTGTTTGTTTGAGTCCTGGCGAACCCGAGACATTGAACCGATGCTGTTTTAATGTTGGGCCAGCTTCGCAGACGGTGGACCAACATTAAAACAGCATAGATTAGGTGTATCGTGTTTGTTGTTATTCAAGTGGGCCCACGTATTATGTGATTGCACGAAGATGACACTTGTCAATGTACACCCCTGCGTAATAATAAAGATCAGGCAATGACCTACACTGATCAACTACGATTCAGGAAGGTTATAGTTCAGTAATATCAGAAATGCATAACCAGAAATGTCTAACTCCGTACTGTTGATTTTATACAGTAAGCTGAACAAATTGCACGTAACTCAGAAACTATTTCACCTATAAACTTGGTGTCATCACAAAGAGCGATAATACATCTTTAAATGACTGCTTTTAATAACATTGGTAATTTATGTATGTATGTTGTATGGTAGTTGCTGGATGGTATTAAATCCATCAGATTTCACGGTGAAACTGACATTCCACATGCATGTAGACCAAGTATACTTTCTGGGCACTTGGGTATGCATTTCTAGTAATATCTCAAAAGTCATATATATCAAGAATATAAACCAAGGATACAAAGTGTTTTTATCAATTTGAAGTCATCATAAATGTCTTACTTATCTCTTTGCGTTTCATGTTAATACCTATGTCATTGGTCTACGGCTATTATAAATGTTCACTCTTTCAGTGCGTGGATCGACTTTAGACGTCATAATCTTACATTAAAAGTCGGTCCCGCCATGGACGTTTTTGAATGCTTTTTATTAGAACATTAAAGAAATGTTATCGAGAAAAAAATGAGGTGAAATGTTAAAATGGGAGTCTGTTATCAGGTTATTGGATTTCTGTTTAATGTGTTTCTTTGCTTTATTTGTTTACCATGTTTATTGTTGAAATAACGCCCCACAAAACATGTAGTTGTCGTCATACAGCTTGACGTCTCCCTTGTTGTCGTCATACTGCTTGCCGTCTCTCTAGATGTTGACGTCATTCCGTTCAGGTGGTGACGTTAGCCTGTGATGACGTCATCACGGTGTCCTGGCTGGTGTAGTGACGTCACGCAGACACGATAATACAGGGAGATCCCACGGGATGTCCTACATCTGGATCTGAAGGTCACACCAACCTGCAGATCACACCAGCCGCTGTTAGAGTCCCCTCGCCCGCCCACGCCTCTATGCTGCCAAGCAAAGCCAAAGGGCAGTATCTGCCCACTTTACAAGTGAGCAGATACTGCCCTTTGCCTTTGCATAACAGTAGGCCATAATGACCATATATGGTAGAACGTCTATTTCCTGGCTACCTGAGTGTGAAATGCCACAGCCACCAACACACCACACGTTGAAACAATGCTGGCTCAATGCTGGCGCATAGCTGTAAGCGGTGGGCCAACATTTAGCCAGCACTGGATCAACGTCTTGCGTTTGTTGGGCTACACCACATCTCACAAACCCCAAACGTGGCACCATGGTTGATTTATTGTTATCAACAACACTGGCCCAGCAACAAAACAGCACTGCATGAATAGCTCGTGTTATCTAGGCCATAGTTCACACTTACCAGATTGTAGGAGGATTCACATTATACAAGTAGCCAATGTTGTCTTAATGTCGGGCCAGCGTTGTAGACGATGGGCCAACATTAAAACAACATCGGCTGAAAATCTCGTATTTGCTGGATATGAAGCAATCTGGGTTGGACCCTTTAACCCTCAATGTGATGAATTAATTTGTGAAAAACATCGCAACCAAAGGGTTTTTTCAATTTGAAATCATCATAAATGTCTTAGTTAGCTCTTTCTGATTTATTCGAAAACCTATTTTATAGGTCTACGGCCAGTAGAAATATTTTAATTATTAAAGTGCGGGGATCGACTTTAGACGTCAAAATCTGACGTCTACAGACGTCAGATTTTGACGACTAAAGTCGATACCCGCACTGTTGGATAAAACGCTGGTCCCGATTATAGTTGTTTTTCATATTTTGCTAGTACATGACATATCAGTTTGTAAACATGTCAAAGATAAAGCGTGACATCGATCAGCAATATTTTTGAATCGTTGACCTTCATTTTGCCAAATCTGAATAATTTTCCCCCGCTTGAAGTTGTGGATCGTGTCAGCGAGACACAACTTCAAGTGGGTGGAAATTCCAATGTTTATCAATTGATGAATTTATTCCCTGTAATTTAGCTTCATTTTAATAAATCTTGAGATGTGTAGATGCAGAAGTGCGAGAAAGAGGGAGCGTAAGAGGGTTAAGCATATTTATAATGGCCGTACACCCATAACATAGGTATTCAAGCGAAGAGGAAGGAGTTAACTAAGACATAATGATTTCAAATTAAATAAAAACTTTAATCTCTTCCTTTATTTAAACATATTTCAGCGCTTCTAGGGTTAAGCTGTGAGTACAGAGTAGGTGTTTGATCTCATCTGTTCGTATATCATGCGACATGTCATCCATTACATATATTCTATTATTATTACTATTACTTTGAAATAATTATATTACTTTTACTATTGCTATTATAGTTTTTCAGTTCCAGGCCCTGGATTCGTGTTCACAAACCATGATATAAGCGTCATGCCAATTAGTCTCATTCTCATCAGGAGATTTCAATCGCTACCGCAATTTCTATCGCAAAGTGAATAAAAATGTGGTGATTTCACAAAATACCCATACTTAATAAGCACAACAGGCCTATTATTGCGATTAAATATGGCGAAATATGCCACACGTGCGACGAAGGGAGAGGGGCCTAAAACGGTTATTGCTTTAAACCCTCGTGATGCGTCAAACATCATTTTGCAGCTCTGAAGAACCTTAGAGGGTTTAGAACGAATCTGTTCATGCCATCCACTTCAAGTCATCTTTATTCACTACAAGTCGAGAATTGCGACAGCAATTCGCGGCTTGTAGTGAATAAAAATGTGGATGTGGTAGATTTTTCAATTTGAAATCATCATAAATGTTTTGGTTAACTCTTTCTGCTTTATTGTGAATGTCTATGTGATGGGTCTATAGACTTTAAAAATATTTTTTATTTTTTTTATGCGGGGATCGACGGTAGCCGTTAGAACCTGCCGTCTAACGTCGATACTAGCGCTATAAGGTTTACGTTGGGTGGAAAAGGTATAAAAAATACAAGAATGGGGGGAAAGGCTTTACTGTTTTACCAAGGATATGTGAAAGTGCTCAATATGGCAACTAAATCACCAAAGGATTAGGAACAGCAAAACTTTTATTGTATGCATTTAAATACTTTTTTTAAACACTTCACTTCTAGGCCAAAGTGCATGCCAGGATCCAGGGATCCTGGTGTAAGTATAGTAAATCCGACGGAAATTTCCGTCCTGTATTGTTACGTAAAATGACGAATGACGACGAAAATTTCAGTCATGTATGGTAGTGAAGGGGTAAATATTTTCGAACATGAACTAAATTTATCATATATTGTTTCGTAAGATCATTGGCGTCATGTTTCACCTGTGCTTCACAACAGCTAATTACGTCATAACCAAACGCTCTATTTTTATGGTAACAGGTGATAATTGGTATAAGAATAAGTTATATATCAGATAGATCGTCGTGACCCGACAATGAATATTACATATAGGTGCTTCACACGCGGAAAAACAGGAGACACTACACCAATATCGGCATTATATCGGTTTATAGACGTCACATTCTGACGTGTAAAGTCTATACCCGAGCTCTAAAGGGTTAAGCCTACGGATTTTGATGTCATCTAATTTAGCCGTCACCGTCAGTGACTGACGTCTGTAAACGTCCGTTTCTGACGGTGACGACTAAAGTCGATCCCCGCTCTGTAAGGGTTACACTGAGAGTAGGTGAGAGTGACGGATTTAGACGTCATCTAATCATCCACCCTGGAGACAATCCGGGATTTGCACCAGCTGTGAAGGAAATAGGTGTTTAAACAGCAAGATTTGTAAATATTTGGTTCTAAATTAAGCAAATATGGCTAATTTTCAGCCACTTGAAGTTGCGGGTCGCGGTAGCGAGACACAACTTCATGTGGGTGAAAATTTAAAAAATTCACCTCGTGGGATGAGGGTTACGCTGACAGTAGATGGGAGTGACGGATTTAGATGTCATCTAATCTTCTACCCTGGAGACAATCCGGGATCTGGACCAGCTATGTGCTGGACAAACACGGACGTCAGAAGTGAAGATGCCCGGAGGGGGGGGGGAGAAGGCTGAAACTAGAGATTCAGGTTACAACATCTAGTCTTAGTGGCGAATCCAGAAGGGGGTACTGACCCCTCCTTCCCCCTTTACCTGTTTACAGACGTGGCAATGCCAGGAGGGGGGGGGATTCTGAAACTATAGCTTTAAGTTACCACATCTAGTCCTAACCTTCACAATGCTGAAATATCTTTATATATATATATACCATGGCGACCAAAGGGTTTTATTAATTTGAAATTATCATAATATCTTAGTTAGCTCTCTCTGCTGCAAAAAGTGAAATTAACGATAAATACCAGTGTCATTTGAATAAATTATTTTTATTACAAAAGAGAAACTCTTAAAGGTGTACTTATATCTAAAATAGGCCATACTTTGAAGCACAGTTATGACATTTTGTTTGTGAATTATTTGGAAGCTAGATCAGCTGTATTGACGACAGATTACATCTGAAAAATATACAAATCAGCCCTGAGAAATTTGAGCAGGAACTTCAATTATAAGTTGAGCATTTGGTTGTTTGCCGGTGGCAGATACTGGAATAGACACCAGCGGCGTGTAATACAAATTCCTTGGCACTACTTAGTCAGTTATCCTTTATAACGCTGGAGACCGAAGGATTTTTTTCGATTTGAAATCATCATAAATATTTTAGTTAGAGCTATTTTCGCTTCATTTGAATACCTATGATTATAGGTCAACGACCATTATATTTCCTTAATTCTTCTAGTGCGGGGATCGTCTTCAGACGTCAGAAACTGACGTCTAAAGACGGTCCCCGCACTGAGAATTAAGTCCACCCACATTGGTAGAAATAGAAATCAATTCCCGCACATTTCTCTAATTACCATGGAAACGGCTGAGCTGATTAATTTACGTGGGTGTGTTGGGGTTTCCTTTCACATAGTCTGATTCATTGATCATCAGATGATGGATTCAGCGCTTCCACTTCACTCAGTCCGGGGGCATTTTTCTCTCATCAGTCTACTCGTGACAACGAGGTACAATAATAAATATCAGCTGAAAACCTCAGTTCATTTTTGTCACTTCATCATGGCCACCGTGTGATGACAAAGAACCTCTAATTTCTATGGCACCAAAGAAAAGCTATACACATATCAGGACAATGCATGAAAATATGCATTAGAGTGAGGTATCGGAAATTATAGCACTCGTCCTTATTAATTGGACGTGCTGTTTTTTTCCATATCGCATGGAAAGGGAGTAGCGATTATATTTCTCAAACGACCAAGTCACATATGACATGGCTGCCATACATTAAGGTTCAAATTACAGCTAGAGTGCGATATGGGCTGATACCGGTATATGTCTCACAGTGAAAACCACAGCACTATACCATTTTTCATACATTTATTACATGAAAATGGTTCTGAAAATCCCACAGCACCTTCATTTTACACTACTACACTATGAAGAAAAACGGTCCTGTCATGATTATGTGGAAAAAAATGATAAATACGTCTAATGTTTAACCCTTTCAAGCCTGAGTTTACCATTGTCATCTTCATCCACTCCAAGCCGCGAATTGCTGTCGCAATTTGTGACTTGTAGTGGATGAAGATGACTTGAAATGAGTGACAAATAAAAAAAAGATTTTGTTATTATTAACAGTTCCATAAGAATGTTTGCTCTAAAAACTTCTAGGTTTTATGAATTTAAGCCATTCTTCCGAGATGCAAAATGATGCTTTGATGCATCGTGAGGATTTAAAGGGTTCAACCCTAAATCGCTGAAATCTTTTGATATAAACCTAGAGACCAAGGGGTTATTTTCAATTTCAAACCATCATAAATGTCTTAGTTAGCTCTTTGAATTTCACTTGAATACCTATTTTATGAGTCTAGTCAGTCTACGGACGTTACAAAAATAGTTTACTCTTTCAGTGCGGGGATCGACTTTAGTCTCTGACGTCCATAGACGTCAGATTCTGACGTCTAAAGTCGATCCCCCCGCTAAAAAGGTTAATCTAATATGTAAGTTTATCTAAAACAGAAAAACTGGGCAGTCAGTCAGAGATTACAAACCTCTGCCAGAATAAATTATCGTAATCCGCATTCTGAATCCGGATCGTGATCCAGATCATCCCAAACTGTGCTTAGCTCTAGATACACCTCTGATAAACGTCTCTTGCGAATTCATGCATTTTTTAAGTAGGCACATTCCGAGAGACCTACACACAGATTAACAAACCAGCACGACCAAAAACAAAAACCGTCCTGGTGGAGCTAATAAACAGTATAGCTTTAGCTATTTGCACAAACACAAGTACTTGTGTTTGTGTAAATAGCTAAAACTACACTAGGGGCCTAAAACCCCATTCATTTATTCTTTTTCTACCGACTCGCTTCAGGTTATAAACTATGGGTGTATTTTTCACACCACTTCTAATCGAAAAATTATAAATAGCTCACACATTTATGGATAATGTTTGTTTTGTAAGAACAATAATTTTTCATGGATTAAATCTGTAAATTGCGTTCATAATTCCGGCTTTAATTGACGAAAATGAGTGGTGTCCCGGAAACGCTGTCACAACGCGGATCCAATGCTGGTCTAATGTTGGTCAACCGTGTCCCACGCTGGCTCAGCATTAAAACAACATTAGGACCACGCGTCATGTGTGCTGGGGTGCAGCATCGTGTACTGCTGTCGTCAAATTTCTCTATTTGCCACCTGCCTGATAAAATTGGAAACGTAACATTGTAAACATTTCGCATCCGACTCTAAATGTGGCGATATGGTGACAATACAGTTTGGCCTCCATTACCAGATTATTTAACATTAGCGTTGGGCATAATAATACACTTAGACTTATAAGGCACAGGCTACAAACAAGTTTATAGCTATTGAATGAAGGTCAGACGTGAGAATGTAGACCACAGTAGTAAACTCAACTGTTGTCACGTCTTGTTTATGTCGGTGAAATAATCATTCTAAATTTTCGAAAAATCTTAAGCCTCATCTGAATTTTTAAAAAATATGTTAGGGCTTGTTCCAGCTATATTCACAGGTGTCCTCATGTGGTAAATTTAGATATAAAAAGAAAACATTTGCTAAAATTAATGGTTTTCCTTTCATTCTTTCTGGTATTCATGATACCTAAATTTTAAATAAAACAACATTTTTATTAGATACTGTGTTCAGTTTTTAAAATTCATCAGCACTAAGTCAAAATTATACTACTTGAAAATAAGCTATTAATCTCAATATTTTGGTGAAATATTGCAAACATACTTTTAAGTTGCATACATGTACGCTAGAAGCTGTCAACAACCCTTGCTCTGTTAAACTGCAATACATATAAGTTCAGACGAAATCCCACTAAAGTTGATCAAGTAGTATGATTGTGCTATGATTGTGATTGTATGATTGTGGGATAAATCAATATGAAAAATGACTAAAAATGTATTATATATTAATAAAAAATATATACCTATTTATATTATATATTTAATAAAATAATACATTTAGTCATATCAAGCTGGTATTTAAAACCCTTGTCTTGCAACGCCCGTATATAGAAGATTTCAAGCATGCTTTAGATCATTGTAAATATCACAAAATGTGTTAATATAGTTTTTGGTAGATGTTTAGTTTAAATACTTCAATATTGGAAACGTCTATTTTTCACAAATAAATATTTTTCGTCACTTGAAGCTGGAAATTGCGTCAACAATTCCAGCTTCAAATGAATGAAACGGGAAAAAACAATTGAGCATGACAAGACTTAATATATTTAGTCATATGAAGCTGGTAATTAACACTTTCAACGCGGGGACTTTATACGTCAGAATCTAATGTCTTCAGATACGACGTCTACAGTCGATTCTCACACTGAAAGAGTAAACATATTTATAATGGTCGTAGACCCATAACATAGGTATTCAAATGAAGCGGAAAGAGCTAACTAAGATATTTATGATGATATCAAATTGGAAAAAAAACTTCCGTCTCCATGGTTTATACTAAAATATTTTAAGCTTTAAGGGAGAATAATAATTGGCATTTGATGAGGAGGATAAGGGATAATATTTTTTTTCACATGAAATATATATATAAGCCTGTCTAAGCTAGTTAAAAAACAAAACAATAACACATTTTACCTACCATGCCGTTCTGTAAGTTATTATAATATTCCGGGTGTGTTATCATGGTTATTGTTAGTGTCTGTATTACCAGACCTTTATATTTATATTTTCGATAGGATGTTTTTTCATTTGTTCTAATGTGTTTCATGTAATTATATTTCCAACGTATTAACAACATATAATATAACGTTAGATATGACTGTGTCGTATCATTATTATATTGACATTATTGTCGGCTATTTATCATTACTTTATTGAGTTTTTTAGAGATTGGGGAAATATCATGTTTTTTCCACAAAACTGGATAATGTATAATTGTTTAATTTGTTGAGGGCGCATACGTCACTGGGCATCAGTTGCTTTTTGTCACTCACGCTTATGATGTGTTGATACGTTGTACTTGTTGTCTGTGACAATAAACTATCGAACTATTCAACTATTACAATAAACTAGACGATATGTTGTTGATTACTGGATTACTTAAATTTGTTTATATAAAACACCGAGACCAATTTTAAATCATCGTACATGTCTTAGTTAGCTTGTTTCTGCTTCACTTGTTTACCTAGGTTAAGAGGCTACGGCCATTATAATTTTTTAACTATTTCAGTGCGGGGAACGAATTGTGACGTCAGAATCGTCACAGTTCCATCTCAGCGCTGAAATGTTAATCATTGCCGTCTATCACGCCGGAGCTCATGGGTTTGTCATCTTGTTTCTTCCCCGTCCTCTCGTAAAGGTTCAGAATTGTGCAGAGTGAATATTGCTTAACGTGGATTTCTGCATAATCAGGGCAATATCGCGACAGAAGGAAGCCCGAAGCCGGGACTATGCCCTACTCTTATTTCGATGACTTCAAGGGTTCTTCATAGTGCACAGTACCATAGGCACCACTGTACACTCCAGGCCTTTGAACAGTTTGGAGCACTGTATATGCACAACCACGATGACAAATATCCGGCCATACCGGGATTCGAGCCTGGTACCTCCAGGTTGCAAGCCCCAGTCGATACGAATTAGCCATCGGGGCCGGCCTCAGAATTGTGTAGAGCTTCGGTAACCGAGTGGTAGCGTGCGCGACCTCAGGCTGCAACAGCTCGAATTTCGAATCCTGTGTCTGTAGGGCAGCGTCATCTCATTCTTGCCATCCTCAAGAGATAATCCTGGCCCAGTTTGCCCTATGTGTGTAGCCCCGTTCACTTATCAATTCATTTAAAACTGCTCTCCCCTTTAACCGCCAAATTATTCAATCTGAATTTTCACCCACTTGAAGCTGTGTCTCGCTGACGCGATCCACAACTTCAAGTGAGTGAAAATTATTCAGATTTGACAAAAAGGAGGTCAACTGTTTTCAAATATTGCTGATTAATGTCACATTTTATCTTTAACATGTCTGAAAGGTGGTACTTAATGTGCTGATAAAAAATAAAAACCCGAATATATAAGGCACCGGTGGCTAAAGGGTTAAAACAGATGATTGGAATGGATGTCTTTCTGCAGATTAAGAGTGTTGTCTATTATATTATATATATGATTTGAATCACAGACACCAGTAATGGATAAGTGATAAATTTAATCTCAATCTAAGAATATATTGTTAGAGTGAGATTCAATTCATCACTTATATATAAATCTATTTCAGGTGCCTGTGATTTGAATTAATGTTTTTTCTGTAGATTAAGGGTCTTGTCCTCCCAACATTTTTATGACCCATTGACTGAAGGTCAAACCTGCCATTATATATTCATTGGTTAACATCACTTCTTGTCACTTCCTGTTTGTTTGAGTCCTGGCGAGCCCGAGACATTGAACCGATGCTGTTTTTAATGTTTGGCCAGCGTCGCAGACGGTGGACCAACATTAAAACAGCATAGAATAAGAGTATCGTGTTTGTTGTCATTCAGGTGGGCACACGTATTATGTGATTGCACGAAGATGACACTTGTCAATGTACATCCCCGCGTAATAATAAAGATCAGGCAATGACCTACACTGATCAAATACGATTCAGGAAGGTTATAGTTCAGTAATATCAGAAATGCATAACCAGAAATGTCTAACTCCGTCCTGTTGATTTTATACAGTAAGCTGAAAAAATTGCACGTAACTCAAAAACTATTTCACTTATAAACTTGGTTCTGGTGTCATCACAAAGAGCGATAATGTATCTTTGAATGGCTGCTTTTAATAACATTGGTAATGTTGTATGGTAGTTGCTGGATCAGTGGCGGATCCAGCATAGGGCGTACCCGGCGTACGCCCCCCCCCCCCTTATTGGTGAAAATAGTGCATTTTCATGCATTTTTTTGAATAAAGTGAAGCTAACAATCTTTTTTCAGCCAAAATGTGACTTACGCCCCCTCCTCTTGCACATTCTTGATCCGCCATTGGCTGGATGGTATTAAGGTATTAAATCCATTAGATTTCACGATGAAACTGACATTCCACATGCATGTAAATGAATCGGGCTTTAGGCCACCTTTGTGCACATATAGGCTAAACTGGGCCAGGAGAACCTCCTGAGGATGGTGAGATGATTGAGATGACACTGTCCTCCAGACACAGGATTCGAAATTCGAGCCCTGGCGGTCTGAGGCCGAGCACGCTACCTCTCGGTCACGGAGGCTCCCCACAATACTAACTTTCACACGTGGATGGGGAAGAAACAATTTTGTTTCTTTCAAACCGCCGAGACCGGGAACCGAACCCCGGACTCTGGCGTGAAAGGCAGCGGTGCTAACCACTACCCTAGGGCCCCCGCCCTCCACATGCATGTAGACTAAGTATACTTTCTGGGCACATGGGTATGCATTTCTGGTAATATCTGAACTGTCATATATATCAAGAATATAAACCAAGGATACAAAGTGTTTTTATCAATTTGAAGTCATCCTAAATGTCTTACTCTTTGCGTTTCATGTGAATACTTTTGTCATTGGTCAACGGTTATTATAAATGTCTACTCTTTCAGTGCGTAAATCAACTTTAGACTTCACAATCATTAAAAAGCGGTCCCGCCATAGACGTTGATGAATGCTTTCTATTAGAACATTAAATAAATGTTATCGAGAATAAAATGAGGTGAAGTGTTAAAATAGGAGTTTGTTATCAGGTTATTGGATGTCTGTTTAATTTGTTTGTTTGATTTTTTGTTTACTATTTTTATTGTTGAAATAACGCCCCACAAAACATGTAGTTGTCGTCACACTGCTTCACGTCTCTGTGATGTTGACGTCATTCCGTTCAGGTAGTGACGTTAGCCTGTGATGACGTCATCACAGTGTCCTGGCTGGCGTGATGACGTCACGCAGACACAGCAGTACAGGGAGATCCCACGGGATGTCCCACATCTGGATCTGAAGGTCACACCAGCCTGCAGATCACACCAGCCGCTGTTAGAATCCCCTCGCCCGCCCACGCCTTCATGCTGCCAAGCAAAGCCAAAGGGCAGTATCTGTCCACTTTGCAAGTGAGCAGATACTGCCCTTTGACTTTGCATAACAGTAGGCCATAATGACCATGTATGGTAGAACGTCTATTTCCTGGCTACCTGAGTGTGAAATGCCACAGCCACCAACACACCACACGTTGAGCCAATGTCGGCTCAATACTGGCGCAGCGTTGTAAACGGTGGGCCAACATTTGGCCACCACTGGATCAACGTCTTGCGTTTGTCAGGCTACATCACATCCCACAAACCCCAAACGTGGCACGATGGTTGATTTATTGCTATCAACAACACTGGCCCAGCAACAAAACAACACTGCATGAATAGCTGGTGTTATCTAGGCCATAGTTCACACTTACCAGATTGTAGGAGGATTCACATTATACACGCAGCCAATGTTGTCTTAATGCTGGGCCAGTGTCGTAGGCGATGGGCCAACATTAAAACAACATCGGCTGAAAATCTCGTATTTACTGGATATGAGGCAATCTGGGTTGGACCCTTTAACCCTTAATGCGATGAATTAATTTGTAAAAAACATCGCAACCAAAGGGTTTTTTCAATTTAAAATCATCATAAATGTCTTAGTTAGCTCTTTATGATTTATTTGAAAACCTATTTTATAGGTCTACGGCAAGTAGAAATATTTTAATTCTTACAGTGCGGGGATCGACTTTAGACGTCAAAATCTGACGTCTACAGACGTCAGATTTTGACGACTAATGTCGATCCCCGCACTGTTGGATAAAACGCTGGTCCCGATCATAGTTGTTTTTTCATATTTTGCTAGTACATCACATATCAGTTTTTAAACATGTTAAAGATAAAACGTGACATCGATCAGCAAGATTTTTTAATCGTTGACCTTCATTTTGCCAAATCTGAATAATTTTCACCCGCTTGAAGTTGTGGATCGTGTCAGCGAGACACAACTTCAAGTGGGTGGGAATTCCAATGTTTGTCATTTGATGAATTTATTTCCTGTAATTTAGCTTCATTTTCATTGATCTTGAGATGTGTAGATGCATAAGTGAGAGGAAGAGGGAGCGTAAGAGGGTTAAAAGTATATATAATCAACTGATAATGGCCGTAGACCCATAACATAAGTATTCAAGCGAAGCGGAAAGAGTTAACTAAGACATGATGATTTCAAATTAAATAAAAACTCTAATCTCTTCCTTTATTTAAACATAATTTATTTCAGCGCTTTTAGGGTTAAGCTGCGAGTGCAGAGTGGGTGTTTGATCTCATTATGTTCGTATATCCTGCGACATGTCATCCATTACATATAATCTATTATTATTACTATTACTTTGAAATAATTATATTACTTTTACTATTGCTATTATAGTTTTTCAGTTCCAGGGCCTGGATTCGTGTTCACAAACCATGATATAAGCGTCATGCCTATTAGTCTCATTCTCATCCGGAGATTTCAATTGCTACCGCAATTTCCATCGCTAAGTAAATAACAATGTTGTGATTTTACAAATACCCATACATATGAGTCACAACAAGCGTGTTATTGTGATTAAATATGGCGAAATATGCCACAGGCGCGACGAAGGAAGAGGAGCCTAAAAGGGTTAATGCTTTAAACCCTCGGGATGCGTCAAACATCATTTTGCAGCTCTGAAGAACCCTAGAGAGTTTAGAACGATTTTTTTTATGGCATCCACCACCAATAAGTAATCTTTATTCACTACAAGTCGACAATTGCGACATACAGCTATTCGCGGCTTGTAGTGGATGAAGCCAGTGGATGTGGTAGATTTTTTAATTTAAAATCATCATAATTGTTTTGGTTATCTCTTTCCGCTTTATTTGAATCTCTATGTGATGGGTCTACGGCCTTTCTAAATATTTTATAACTTTTTTTATGCGGGGATCGACTTTAACCGTATGAACCTGACGTCTAGCGTCGATATTAGCGCTGTAAGGTTTAAGTTGGGTAGAAAAGATATGAATACAAAAGAATGGGGGAAAAAGGCTTGACTGTTTTACTAAGGATATGTGAAAGTGCTCAATATGGCAACTAAATCACCAAACAATTAGAACAGCAAAACTTTTATTGCATGCATTTTAATACCTTTTTTAATATTTTCAAACATGAACTAAATTTATCTTATATTGTTTCGTAATATCATTGGCGTCATGTTTCACCTGTTATGCTTCACAACAGCTGACTACGTCATACCCAAACGATCTATTTTTATGGTAACAGGTGATAATTGGTATCAGAATAAGTTATATATCCGATGGATCGTCGTGACCCAACAATGTATATTACATATAGGCGCTCCACACGCGGACAACACGAGACACTAGACCAATATCGGCGTTATATTGGTTTATAGACGTCACATTCTGACGTGTGGAGTCTATACCCACGCTCTAAGGGGTTAAGCCTAAAGTAGGTGGGAGTGACGGATTTTGATGTCATCTAATTTAGTCGTCACCGTCAGAGACTGACGTCTGTAAACGTCAGTTTCTGACGGTGACGACTAAAGTCGATCCCCGCTCTGTAAGGGTTACGCTGAGAGTGACGGATTTAGACGTCATTCAATCATCCACCCTGGAGACAATCCGGGATTTGCACCAGCTGGGAATGAAATAGGTGTTTAAACAGCAAGATTTGTAAATATTTGGTCCTAAATTAAGCAAATATGGCTAATTTTCAGCCACTTGTAGTTGTGAGTTTCGGTAGCGAGACGCAACTTCATGTGGGTGAAAATTTAAAAAATTCACCTGGTGGGATAAGGGTTACGCTGGCAGTAGGTGGGAGTGACGGATTTAGATGTCATCTAATCTTCTACCCTGGAGACAATCCGTGATCTGGACCAGCTGTGTGCTGGACAAACACGGACGTCAGACGTGGCGATGCCCGGAGGGGGGGGGGGGGGAGAAGGCTGAAACTAGAGATTCAGGTTACAGCATCTAGTCTTAGTGGCGGATCCAGTAAGGGTACTCACCCCTCCTCCCCCCTTCTCCTGTTTACAGACGTGGCGATGCCCGGAGGGGGAGGGGCTGAAACTTGAGATTCAGGTTACTACATCTAGTCTTATAGGCGGATCCAGAAGGGGGTACTGACCCCTCATCCCCCCCCCCCTCTACCTGTTTACAAAGGCGGCGATGCCCGGAGGGGGGATTCTGAAACTATAGCTTCAAGTTACCACATCAAGTCCTAACCTTTAAAATGCTGAAATATCTTTATATAAACCATGGCGACGAAAGGGTTTTATTATTTTGAAATCATCATAATTGTCTTAGCTAAATCCTTCTGCTTTATTTGAATTGCTATGTTATGAGTTTACGACTGCTATAAATATTTCACTCTTTCAGTGCGGGGCCAGACTTTAGATGTCAGATTCTGACGTCCACAGACGTAAGATTCAAAAGTATAGGCCTAAAGACGCTTCTAGCTCTGAAAGGGTTAATGACAGATTTAGGGCTGAGGGGATACGTACCCAGGTGACGATGCCCGCGAGGAGGGCCTGAAACTACAGATTCAAGTTACTACATCTAGTTTTAATGGCGGATTCAGGGGGGGGGGCGGTGCCGACCCCCTTTAAATAAATTATCTCAACATCGATATATATTGCCAAAGTATCGGCATTTGACACTTAGAATTCACTAGGCTACTAGTAAATTTAGCATCTTAACCCTGAAAGTGCGGGGATCGACTTTAGTCGTCAGAATAAGCCTAAAGTCGATCCCCGCACTGTAAGAGTAAAATTATTTATAATGGCCGTAGACCCATAACATAGGTATACAAATGATTGGCCAGATCCCACCCACCCACTCCTCTATCCATTTTTGCAGTTTTTTTTGTAAACATGCACAGTAAAGACATACGGCACAAAAAACTTCCAATTTGATTTGGCACTTGACCCACCTACCCACTTCTGAGTTTTTCTCGGATTTTTGTATTTTTTTTAACTTGACAAAACCCTTAAGACATTTATGATGATTTCACATTGACATTGCGTTGTAAGGGTTAAGCCTAAAAAGTCATTGATTGACACCTACATTTTTATTGTTTTTTTTCCCTTTAAAATTCATGAATCACCCTGTATCTGAGTGCGAGTTCATCTCAAAAAGATAACTCACCCTGTGGGGGAAATGTGGGAATATGCACGGCCATCTTTGGCTACGACGAGCCAATCCACAGTAGTAAACTCCACCACTGCGATTTTTTGTTTTCAACTGGTAACATATCATGTGGCTATAGTGTCACTTTAACTGTTAGCCTCTAATTGGTTAAATGATAGATCACGTTGTCGCGCAGTTCACACAACGAGTACCGATTGCACCCACAGAAGGCTCCCACACACTGCAAAAACTGTCCTCGATTGCTAAAGACTTCCACACACATGGGAGCTGTCGTCAGGACTGAACATGTTCAGTAAAAAAAATGAAATGAATCGGGCTTTAGGCCACCTTTGTGCACATATAGGCTAAAGTGGGCCAGGAGAACCTCCTGAGGATGATGGGATGAATGAGATGACACTGTCCTCCAGACACAAGATTCAAAATTCGAGCCCTGGCGGTCTGAGGCCGAGCACGCTACCTCTCGGTCACGGAGGCTCCCCACAATACTGAGTTTCACACGTGGATGGGGAAGAAACATTTTGTTTCTTTCAAACCGCCGAGACCTTACTCTAGCGTGTAAGGCAGCGGTGCTATCCACTACCCTAGGGCCCCCGCCCAACATGTTCAGTCAGAGTCCTGGCCAGTCTGAAGGTTCCGACACACCATACAGACTGTCCCCGATTGCTTAAGACGCGACGGTAATCTTAAACTCCCACGACTACGATCGCAATGTATTAATGTTGCTTCCGGAACACTCACTAGAATGCCTACTCGGTCACCACTATGATCACTGCAATAGCTTACCACACAAAGTCAAGAACAGTTTTTCTGGTGTGATATGCTGCCGTCGACTAGAACCAGCTTGTCTTTTCTAAAATCTGTCACGACTCTCGCGTTTCAAGCAATCGCGGTGTGTGGGAGCCATTGGGCGCCGTAGAACATCGTTGCGGTGAGGCATATCCTGCGACGTGATCACAATGTATTACTGCTGCCTCCGGAACACCCACCAGAGGGCTTCACGGTCACCACTAGGATCGCTGCAATAGGTTACCCTGCCAAGTCGGGAAGAGTCGTTTTGGTGTGACATGCTGCCGTCGTAGGACCAGATTTTCTGCGATTTTCAAAATTGCTTATTAGCAATACACGAAGATTGCGTATTAATGTATGAAGAGATTCTTAATACAAAAAACAATAAGATAAGATAAAATACATATTTATGTCAAATTTCTAATCCAATTTTAATATAGTTTGCAAATTTTGTTAGAAGTTTTTCGTTAGATGTTGACATTATTTCCGAAAATAAATGTTATCTATTATTTCTGAAAGTCTGAAAAGAAAGGGCGTTCTGAAGTCAATTGCTTTCGTTTGTTAACCCTTTCAGCCCGGGGACCGTCTTTATACGTCGAAATATGACGTCTGTAGACGTCAGATTCTGACGTATAAAGACGGTCCCAGGACAAAAAGAATAAATAATATTTATATTGGCCGCAGACGCATAACATATGTATTCTGTGAAACACAGTGACGTCACTCGGTGAAAACAAGGTTATATAACCCCCCCCCCCCCATACATCATTCTGTGAAACGCAGTGACGCCACTCGGTGAAAACAAGGTTATATAAGAACCCTCCCCCATACTTCATTCTATTAGCCAGCTCGGTGAAAACAAAGGAGGTCGAGGTCATTGAGTTTCTCAGAATTCAAATGAAGGGGGAAGAGCTAAATAGGACATTTATGATGATTTCATATTGAAAAATATATCAGCGTTGTAATGGTTTATGTTGACGTGGATCAGACAAATTTGTTATTGAGGATGCTGAGCGGATTATGGCCTTGTTCTACTAATAACTGTTCTGATTCAGGACGCACGTGGAGAACCTCACGTTTCTTTCCTTATTACTGATAGCTAGCTACAGGTGACAGATTGGACAGGTGGACAAGTCTGAGACAACCCACGGTTACTTGGCACAATGCGCAGGTATTTATCAATTAGATTTCAGACGTTTTCAGATCACTTGGGCCATAGACTGAAAATGTCCAGGTATCATATCACACATTTATTAGCTCCCTCGCAAAGAATCGTGATGTAGAAACTGTTTTTACACATACAAATGCATAGAATGGTACCTTTCTCTTATACCCCAGTCACACATACACGACGCACAGCCCAAGCCTTGAGTGACAAAATTAGAGCAGTACGTCGTTGTGCGTCCATGGATTTTGTCAGGATATGAGAAGAGCCAGCGAGTTTAAGACGAATATACAGAGGTTTATGGGCGTTATATGCGCGCTCAGTGCCGCCATTTTTGAGGGTTTTTCTACCGTAAGGCTCAGTCACACATAGTCGACGCATGACCCACGCACTGAAAATTGATGATTTTTTGCCAGAGCGTATTTCGTGTGTAGGTCGTGTGTCAGCACTCGTTACTGGTTCGTGGAGGGCGCTGCACTAACGCTACGCATATTTTTGTGCGCGGTGTAATCACCAAATGAAGTTGGGTGAGTTTAAAATGTTGAGAGCATATGAACGCATAAATGTACTCGCCAGAAGACCGCCAGAAACACGTGAGGCGCGCTAGAACAACGTTATATTAACGCCAAATGCGTTTGCTTTGTATCACATGGCTGCCCGTTGAGGGCGCCGGGCAGTCGTGGGCAATGCGCATGCCCTGCGCTGCATAAGCGCTCGAAGCAAACGCTGGGCACACGCCGGCAGCTCGTCCAGCGCTCGAGCAACACCAGTGACTATGTTATTTCTGCAGCTCAACCCTTGGAGCTCTGGAGAACGACATTTTATTTTTAATCATTTGAGGTGGTGTTTCACATGATACACGGCTTTAAGTGCAGAATTTGTTTTTAATTTGTAGAAATTACGTTCAAACATATAATGTTATCATAAATTTGGGACAATTTTTTTCTTTTAAAAATGGTTTCATATGTACAAAACAAACTGATACAATTTACTAAAATCGTCGATATTTGCATTTTAGGGTTTAATGCGCACTATATGAGTTCAAGGCGTTAGCAAAGCGCCGCTTAGTCGCCATTTGCGTTGAAAACACGCTGTGCATTCGCAACCAGCTTGCGACGTTTTTATGCGTGAACTGTGCGTCGTTCATCTGTGACTGGGACAAACCTCGGTTCACGGAAACACAACGAATTTAGAGCGTGTGTTCTACTTGTGCCTAGCGTTAGACTGGCGCTGGTCGGACGTTCTTCTGGCGTCTACATTAACACGTGGAAAAACGCTCACATTTTTGAACATGCGGAAAATGTGCTCGGAGGTTGACGCACACGATAAATGAATAACGTTTATCCGACGTTCTCGTCAATTCATCAACGAATTCTGACGCACGCTCGGCGAATCACAACGCACTGACCAAAATTCGTCATTTTTTGGTGCGCTGGACGTGCGTGATGGTATTCTGTGAAACTCAATGTATGACCTCGACTTCCTTTGTTTTCACCGAGCTGGCTAATACAATGAAGTATAGGGGAGGTTTCTTATATAACCTTGTTTTCACCGAGTGACGTCACTGCGTTTCACATAATGCAGTATGGGGAGGGGGTGTTACATAACCTTGTTTTCACCGAGTGACGTCACTGCGTTTCAGAGATTATCTGACTGGGCCTTTAGTACCGGCTGTAGTCGTCTACATAAAAAGATGGCCACAGTGACAGGCGAGTGGGTACGAAATATTTGAATAAAATTCCTTTCAAAAAGGATATTACATCGTCATTTAGATGCTAAGCGTGTACAAATATTGTGATTTGAATAACGCAGATCGTAATGGTGCATGTTATATAAGTTGTTTTTTGGGGCCGATTAGTTCCCACACCTTGCCCCATCAGGTCTGACAGTCAGACCACTGGTCTGACCTTGATAACAGGTGTGCCTTACAGCAGTCTAAGTCTTGTACCCCCGACCAGTCGAAGAGTGTTTCAGCATGTCACATGACGAGATAAGCCAATCACCGCAGTCATTCAGTTGTTATTTAAATTAGGGGGTAGAATACGAGAGTTAGGCCCTTACAGATGTACGAACGGGAGGGGTGCGAACAACGTGAATATTCTTTATGACGTCACCGTTTTACTGACTGTAGTGTGGAGGTCACACTCAGGTCAAATCGTCTGGGCTGTCTGAGTTGGCCAGGGGGGAGGGAGGTTCTATACTCATAGCACATATGAGTGATATCCAGGAGTCTGCTGGTAGCATATATCTGGATAGATGAAAATTCGCTACGCGCGGCATTGTGCCAAGTCACTGTGAGACATCTCAGTAAACACAACATGCTGAGCTAAATTTTAATCCTCACAGCCCGGGGATCGACTTTAGACGTCAGAGTTAACATCGATGTTTACTGCTCATGTAGGTTCTGGTGTACCACAGGGTACAGTACTTGGCCCGATTGTATTTCTATGGTACATCAATGATCTCCCATCCTCGGTCTCATCTGATGTTAGACTCTTTGCTGACGACTGCCTCCTTTATCAGCCCATAAAATCTAAGGACGATAAAAAAAATTTGCAGAAGGACATTTGGCGGACATTTGGGTGATGAAATTCAACCCATCCAAATGTTCTGTCCCCTGAGTGGAGAGAACTCGGGCTTAAGAGACTATCAGCTCAAAGGGGTCACACTCGGAAAAGTATAAAATTCACCCTACTTGGGAGTCAGCATCAGTGGAATGGGGGGATCACACCTCTAAAATTGCGAGTAAGGCTAATTCCACACTGTGTTTCCTGAGGAGGAATTTAAAGGGATGTCCCTCTGAATTAAAAGAGATATTTTTCAATGGTTCGGTCACTTTTGTAATAGTCGTGTCCTGTATGGGATCCGAACAGGCAAGGTGATATTGATAAATTAAATTAAATTCAAAGAGCTGCTGCACGTTTTGTAACAAACAACTACCAGCGTAAATCAAGACATAGTGTAACAGTTCTAATCAAAGATCTGAGATGGACTGACATACAAACTAGAAGAAAACAATTCAGGCTGACAAGCCTGTACATAATTTTAAACGGATTAATCGCTGTACCTTTTAACCCCAGCAGACGAAAGAGCTCGTGGTGGGAATACAAAATCATTCAAGCACATTAGAGCTAAGGGTGCTAACACCACGCTGGGACAAAATTCCTTTTTGTACAATACCATACCCGATTGGAATCATCTTCCACCAGCTGCTATTAAATCCAGATCAATAGCAGTTTTCAAAGCCAGCTGAGCGATTAGTCTGGTCGGCCGCTCAGCACCATCCCTCCGCCTGATACTCCATTGAGGAGGACTGTGGAGTCAATATGATTAAAGATGAAAGAGGAACATATTTATAATAGCTCTATACCCATAACATGGGTATTCAAGTGAAGCGAAAAGAGCTAACTAAGACATTCATGATGACATTTATGATGAAAACATCTTTGATTTTTATAAAAATATTTCAGCGCTTGAAGGGATATTAGGCTCGTACAAGTTACGATATATCGTAGGCTTCGGATTGGTCGAGATGACCATTTCGACCAATCCGAAGCCTACGATATTGGTCGAGATGACCATCTCGACCAATCCGAAGCCTACGATATATCGTAACTTGTACGAGAATACGAGCCCTGGGGTGACAACAGGTAAACACTAGATGCTGGGTTAAATATGGGTGATTTTCACCCACTTGAACTTCAAGTGGTTTACAATTTAAATTGCTGTATTGTATTTTTTAGTGCTCTGAGCTTTAATACTAAGCTACACGTGAGAAATTGGACAGGCAGACTACATACAACACAGTAAACACCAGATGCTGGGCTAAATATGGGTGATTTTCACCCAATTGAAGTTGTGGTTTGCGGCAGTGAGACACACCATCAATCTAGTGAAAATGTAATTTATATGTATTATGTATAGGATAAAGCCCGAAGAGCTGTGAAATGGGTCTAGGCCGAAGGCCGATGCTATTTTCACAGCTAAGAATGTAGAGCTCCGAGGGTTTTAACTGACTTAAAACACATCCGACCATATTGAGGATGCCTCATAATCAACAGCTCGGTCACACCTGACTGATTATAGCACCATAGGCCTACCATGATAATTGGTCTGTACTTGATAAACAATAACTCTCTATTCCCGGCTTAGAATGAATGAATGAATAAATGAATAAATGAATGAATGAATGAATGAATGAATGAATGAATGAATGAACGGACGGACGAACGAGCGGACGGGCGGACGGACGGACGGACGGGCGGATGGATGGATGGGTTGATGGATGGATGGATGGATGGATGGATGGATGGATGGATGGATGGATGGATGGATGGATGGATGTATGGTTGGTTGGATGGATGAATGGACAAAGAAATAATGAGTGAAAGAATAAATGAATGAATAAATGAATGAATTAATGAATTAATGAATTAATGGATGAATAAATGATTGAATGAATAAATGAATGAATGAATGAATGAATGAATGAATGAATGAATGAATGAATGAATGAATGAATGAATGAATGAATGAATGAATGAATGAATGAATGAATGAATAAATAATTGAATGAATGAATGAATGAATGAATGAATGAATGAATGAATGAATGAATGAATGAATGAATGAATGAATGAATGAATGAATGAATGAATGAATGAATGAATGAATGGATAGATGGATGGATGGATGGATGGATGGATGGATGAATGAATGAATGAATGAATGAATGAATGAATAAATGAATGAATGAATGAATAAATGAATGAATGAATAATGAATGAATGAATAATGAATGAATACATGAATACATGAATGAATACATGAATAAATACATGAATGCATGAATGAAAAAATGAATGAATGGATGAATAAATGAATGAATGAATAAATGAATGAATGAATGAATGAATGAATGAATGAATGAATGAATGAATGAATGAATGAATGAATGAATGAATGAATGGATAGATGGATGGATGGATGGATGGATGGTTGAATGAATGAATGAATGAATGAATGAATAAATGAATGAATGAATGAATAAATGAATGAATGAATAATGAATGAATGAATAATGAATGAATACATGAATACATGAATGAATACATGAATAAATACATGAATGCATGAATGAAAAAATGAATGAATGGATGAATAAATGAATGAATGAATGAATAAATGAATGAATGAATGAATGAATGAATGAATGAATGAATGAATGAATGAATGAATGAATGAATGAATGAGATTAACAAGATTTGTAGTTGTATCATGCTCGACTTTGAGTCTTGAGATGTTTAGTTGACCTTCGGTGGGCCTTCGCATTTCCTGTATGTGCCTTCCTTCTTTCATTCTCAACGTAATGGCGTATATTTTAGCCTTATAGTGGTCCTTGAAACTCGCTTCAATGCCCTTGGATCCTCAGATGACTAGCTAGTTTTGTTTTCTCTTCTCCTTCATTTGACCTTCACGCCTGGTTTATACGTTCCTGGTTCCGGGATGGAGGGATGGGGGGATTGGGGGAATGTGGAAGCAGGGGGTGGTATAATTCTGCCTGGAAGACATCAAGGATATGTGCACGATTTATTGATGCCTTGATCGTGTTGTGTTGTCTACCCAGCTTTCGTAGGCTTCCTAAGGGACGGCGAGCTTGGTGTACTAGTCAACCCTAAAACCAACAAATTTTTTTTTTTCTTTTTTCACCCACTTCAATCTCTGTCTTGCTTACGCGATTCACACCTTCAGGTCAGTGCAATTTATTCAGATTTGACAAAATTGAGGTCTACGATTTAGAAATGTTGCTGATTGGTGTCACGTTTTATCTCTTCCATGTAAAAACAGCGGGATTTAATGTGATAGTAAAAAATGGGGAAAAAGACGAATATAATCGGCAACGATAGTAAAAGGGCTAACACGGTCTGCCTGTCACCCCGGAGCTCGCGAGCTGGCTCCGATACTCAGATTTCAGAGGAACAAAGGTTTTCTTTCCACCCATTCATGTGCGGGTAAATTCCGTGATCTATAGGATGAAGACCGAGGGGCTCTACATTCTTAGCTGTGGGAAAGGCCGAGGCCGAAGGCCCGTGGTCTTTTCCACAGCTAAGAATGTAGAGTTCCGAGGGTTTTAACTGACTTAAAATACATCGGACCATAATGAGGATCCTTCATAATCAACAGCTCGGCCACACCTGACTGATTATAGTACCATAGGACTATCATGATAATTGGTATCAACAATAACTCTCCATTCCTAGGGTTTGAATTTCAAATCCTGTTGCCCCCCCCCCCTCCCCACCCATATAAAAAAAACAATCCCTAGATATCGGTGTAGATATGTGTAGCTTGAAACTAATTAAAAGTACAATGTGCGTACTCTATTTCCACGAGGACAATGAAAATGAACCCTCATGCAGACTTCTCACTTTACATTTAATGTTATGGTTGTAGCATAGATAAAGCATGACATAAAAGCGCATTATAAAATAATCGAAATCATAAAAATATAAGTAAGATAATATTATTTTTCTAGCTCATCAAGATCAGAGGAATTAAAATAAAATCACCATGGTAATATTGTTGTTCCACAGAGAGAATGAAGATAAATCATTGTGCACATTTTTCCATTTACATATTAATAATTGTTTTAATATAAACCAATTCAAACAAACAATATAAAATGATTATCAAATGAAAACTAGACAATGTTAAACTGTTGAAGAAACAATTTCATCACCTAGTATGAGTCATCGTTGTCGAAAATTGTAAACCATGAATAGAACAATAAATCAACTTCTGGGCAGTCTTGTGTTTGCTTGGTTGGTCACTTTAACATTTACACTCGTTATCTCTCTTACTCCATTTTATTAGCTGATCAAATCACTATTTTGGGGGATTAAATTAGTGTTTAAACATCAAGTTTGCAGATGTTTGGTCTCTAATGAAAAACATAATGAGTAATTTTACCAACTTGAAGTGGTAGCGAGACACAACTTCAAGTGGGTGAAAAAATAAAAAAGATGACTCGGCGAGAAAAGGGTTAATATGACGACCGTAGACGTCAGATTCTGGTGATGAATTTCATTATTTACTTTGTTGTCCTACCTTCAAACGTAAAAACTTTATTAATTCAAAATATTACAGAAGACCTTCAACATTTTACTTATATGAACTCTTTTATCAAACTAAGGGTGAAAACCTTAAAAAACTGGCTATGTTTGTCAGATTAATAATATGTAAATTTTAATATCGCAAAATGTGAAAATTGTATATACTATGTCATGTGCCTTCCTGGCAACTCTGTCTTGTCTTCTACTAAAGAAGAACATCAGAATAAACTACTTGTTACTTGTTACTTGTTACTTGTTGACGACTAAAGTTGATCCCCGCACTGTGAGAGTAAAAATATTTATAATGGCCGTAGACCCATAACATAGGTATTCAAATGAATGGGAAAGAGCTAACTAAGACATTTATGATGATTTCAAATTGAACAAAACCCTTTGGTCTCCTTGGTTTTTGGTACGTTATTTTCCAGATTTCTCGTGACCTAATTACTGTAGCTTCCGAAAATGAAAAAAACTCGTTGACTTTCCTCTTTAACATGTATAGGGAGGATACGAGCACTCTGACCCAATCGTTTAATCTCAACGATCCTCATATATGCAAATAAGCTACATCTGAGCGAGAATGATGTTGAACCTGGCCCCACACTATAAACCCTGTCGAGCACGGTGGCTGAAACGATTCGAGTTACAGTGGCTATGAAGCCTCGTTTGGCTTAATAAAATTGAGCTAACCCGGCGAAAATTTTAATTTGAGCTACTGTAATTTATTTTAATTGAGACACATCGCCTCATACATCTTATATAAATCATGTTACAGTAACCAATAGGTTACTTAATTAACATAAGCCAGGATAAATTGAACAAGTTGAGTTCAGGCTCACAATCAAACTCGGCACCATGGTCTTAAAGAACGGAGAGCAGGAGCTCATGTTACTAAGAATCTTAACATTTGTGCACATATGGGTTAACCCTTTAACCGCCGGTGCCGCATATATTAGGGTTTTCATTTTTTTATTAGCACCACCTTTAAACATGTTAAAGATAAAATGTGACATCAATCAGCAATATTTGATATCAGCTGACATCCATTTTGTCAAATCTGAATAATTTTCACTCAATTGAAGTTGGGGATCGCGTCAGCGAGACACAACTTCAAGTGGGTGAAAATTCAAATTGAATAATTTGGCGGTTAAAGGGTTAAACTGAGCCAGGAAAACCTCCTGGAGATGGTGAGATCAATGAAATGACACTGCCTTCCAGTAACAAGATTCGAAAGTCGAGCCTGGTGGTCTGCCGCCGAGCACGCTACCTCGCTGTCACGGAGCTCCACACTATATTGAACCTTTACTTTGGCCCTGTTCGATTCGCACTGATCTTAAAATAGTTTTGTGATCTGGTTTGCCTCGGTTTTTTTGCCCGAAACGGACGCCGTGAATTGATAGCAGTACAGTTGAGTCAAATCTAGAAATAGTTTGAGGCAAATAAACCATACGATCTGGCAATCTGATTCTAGGTCCAAATTTATAGCCAATCTAAAACAGTTTGAGTCAAAGAAGCGCATGGTTTGGCAAACCAGTCCAACATCCAACGACTAAACCTTCATGCAGGCAGGTTTGATGGTTTAGTCAATCCGGTTACAGTTTGGACTAATCTGGCGAAAACCGCTCTAAATTGGTAAACCAGTTTGGGATCGGTACAAATCAAATGGGTTAGTGATTTAGTTTGTTGGGATGTAAGACCAGACCGCATCCGTCATTGGTAAACACCGAGCATTGGCATTTGCATGGCAGAATTTTGAGATGCAAATCGGTTCAAGAAACGGAGTCCAATCTCGAATGCAACACAGCAGACGAATTAAAGCAGCACCAGAAAATAGGAAGTTGCTATCCAGCATTGGTTGAATAATGGACCAGCATCTGCGACGTTGGCCCATCATTGGCCCAACGTAAGATGTATGTTTACTGGTTTGGGACGTAAAATGCCCCTGAGGGATCATACAATATATTGTCAAGTTCGGCAGGGAACCGGAACAACAAATGCTCCCCCTGCGTGTCAGTGGCAGGCGGACACAGGGCGACCTTGGTCCGGGGGTCTGGTCACCCATAAACTGACCAGCAGAGATGTTCTACCCAGAGAACACGACACATCCACACAATGTTTGACCAATGCTGCATTGGTCAAACATGGGGTAGATTTGCCATATTTGCTGGGTAGAAGAGCCAACACGTTCACCCGATGTTGACCCGTGAAATGTTTAGAAGGGACGTCCCATTGGTTTAATGCTAGGCCAGCGTCGTAGACGGTGGGCCAACATTAAACCAGCAATGAGCCAATGTCTTGTGTTTGCAAGAAGAGATGTCCCATCAGTCACTGGACGTCGAACCAATGTTGGGTTAATGTTGGGCCAGCGTCTTAGACGATGAGACAGCATTAACCCAACATTGGGTGACTACATCGAGGTATTGACCAAATGTTATATTACCCCCTAGAGCGCTAAATTAAATATTTTATTTTTTTCAGCCACTTAAAGTTGTGTCCCGCTACGGCGACCCACAACTTCAAGTGGGTGAAAATTGTTCCTATTTGCTTATTTTGAGACCAAACATTGCCAAATCTTGATTTCCCAATAACTGCGACTTTATAAAACGATTAACTTTTACAGCGTGGAGATGGACATTAAACATCAGAATCTGACGTCTGTAGGCGTTAAAACACAAGTAAAAACACAAGTAAAAACACGACTAAATGTCGATAAAGTGTTTATCCCAACATTTTGCCGACACCGTGGAATCGAAAAAAAAACATATAGTCGTGCTTAGCGGTTCAAGGGTTAATGCGGCTCCAGAGTCGCAGACAAAATTTAACCGGCATTGGGAGACCACATCGTTTCAACCATAACTGTCCAAGAGGGTCAGTGACCGAGTCAGAGTTGAGGTCTGCCGTCAATGTAGGTTTAAAGCTGGGCCAGCGTCGTAGACGGGGGTCAGCATTAAAACAGCAGTGTGTTAACGTGGTGAAACGAAAAATGAAAAAACTTCTAATGCGCCTAAATCCTCGGTGTCCCGAGCTCAGAGCCGCTGCAAATCCGAATCAGGCTCGATTATTATTGTCCGTTTGACGTTCCAATTCGTACATCCAGCATGCCGAGACACAGAGGATTTAGGATGGAAAGGCTTGGCCGAAATATAAAGTCTTCAATTTTTTTTGAAATGACTGTGCAGATTTAGATTTTTTAGATTTTTTCGTGGTGTGTTTGCTCGCTGGTTACCCATGTTAGATGTGGTCCGTTCCCACATGCCTCTAGTATCAAAGACAAGTGCTGTGTATATCACCATTATATCAATCAAATCAAAGACAACCCACTCGTTGTTGCGACGTTAAATCAACGTCACAACAACGTCGTATTCCCAGTAGGAAGTCCTGTGTATATCACGATTAAAAAAACACTAAAGACCACATAGCATGTATAAAATCTAGATTATAAACGCATAATTATGAAAAATGTATATCGCACAAAAAAAAATACGTTTTATATTCAAATGATGAACAAAAACCCATTATCAGCCAGTCGGTGCGTATCAAATAAAAGGCATTTAAATAATGATATTTTCTATAAAATTAAATTTCTGCAAACTCATTTCAGTTTTTTTTGTGTGATCTTTTTCTGGATGAAATATCGCAAAATAAAGTCCGTCACTGGAGCTATGATTTACTTCTTTAAAAACATCCAAAGGAATATTTCAAGTGCAAATTTCCACAGTTTAGACTGAAATACAGCCCTCTCACTGAGCTCTACACATGGACAGATGCTGCTGAAGAAGGGCACCCCTGTTAGGTCACGAGCACTTTTGTTGTATATCAACTTTCCACAGTAAGATATCCAGTACTCTCGCTGTACATGAAAACAACTCTAATTGTTTCCTATTGAACGATACTTGACAAAGTATAGCTCATACTAAATCATCATTGACGTTGATTTAACAATAACATATACTGTGCTCAGTGGGAGACATATATTCAGGTGGGTGACAGCTTTATTTTCAGTTCGGTAAAGACGCGAACAGGGTACTTTAATTCTGCACCAATGCCCAACTCATGACGATGGAAAAATTACATGATTTTTTTGTAAACTATCAAAGTAGAATATGCCAAATTAATGCTCAGAACAACCTTATTATGAATGATTATACCATTTTATATTCAACGAACTTTATTACCGAAATGCGATGTGGTGATAGTAAACGCGTCGAGGGTGCTAAACCCTTGCAGTGCGGGGATCGACTTTAGACGTCAGAATCTGACGTCTGTAGACGTCAGATTCTGATGTCTAAAGTCGATCCCCGCATTGCAAGAGAGAAAATATTTCTAATGGTCGTAGACCCATAACATAGGTTTTTAACTGAGTCGGAAAGAGCTAACTAAGACATTTACGATGGTTTCAAATTGAAATAAACCCTTTGGTCTTCATGGTTTATACAAAAATTGTCAGCGCTTTAAGGGTTAAACAAAAAATAATTGTATAACATTTGTACAATGCTGGGCCAACGTCGAAGACGCTGGGCCGACGTTGTACAAATGTTATTCAAAAGTTTTGTGTTTGCTGGGTAGTCCCTTAACCTTTAAAATGCTACATTATACAATTAAAATTTTCACCCACTCAATTGAAGTTGTGTCTCGCTACCGCGACCCACAACTTAAATTTAGCAAAATCTTGGTGTTTAAACGGCTGATAAAACGACTGTAGTCTTGTGGCCGCGCTTAGCGCTTTAAGGGTTAACCCTTTAAAACATAAGTAGAAAAACACGAGATGTTGATTCAATATTGGTTTCATTTTGGCTGCAGCACTGGCCCAACATTGAATAAGCTAATCGTGTCCGCTGGTCAATGATGCATTAAAACAGCATTTTTGATTTCAGAAAGCTGCCATAATTTTCTACACCTCATGGATTTAGAATGACAATTTTCAACAAACTAAATTATGTGACAATTTTTTATCTTAATAATAATTAATTTTTATCTTAATAATAGGGTAATAAATTAATAGCATATTAGACTACAAGTAGAGATTTGTGAGAGCTAATGCGGCTAGCGAATAAAGATTTAAAAATAATTTCAGGCTTTGAAAGATTGATTGAGCTCAATCAACATTTCCAAATCAGAAATTATTTACATGCTGGCATCTGGTCTCTGGTTTGAAAACTTAGATAAACAATAAATTCAGGTCGTCAAATGTCGCGAGAAAAGTTATATTTTGAACTGACCTTATTTCATTGGACAGTTTTGTTGTCTTTGTTATTTGGTAGTTATTATATTTGCTAATCACCCTTAGTGGTATTGCTGGTGATGACAGTTTCTTGAACGGGAGAAGTAAATATTTCTTTTTTTGCGTGTAGGACTAACCCTTTAGGCGCCAAATTATCGAAATTTTTACCCACTTGAAATTGTGTCTCGCTACCGCGACCCACAACTCCAAGTGGGTTAAAATTAATCATATCAGTTTAATTTCCGACAAAATATTTGCAAATCTTGGTGATTAAAATCTATTTTCTACCCGTTATCAGATATTTGATCGACTAATTAAACATATTTTTGTGTAAGCGTTTAAAAGCTTTGAGATCAAAATACATTTCACGTTATTTTTGGACCAAACCATCTATGAATTATATTTATTGAACTATTACCCTCGTAACACAGTAAAACTATTAATAATCTAGCTATATTTGTTTATTTTGGAGTTTTGCAAATATATGAAAAAAACTGTCATTATCTGCAGATGTTACTTATTATTGTATTGAAATATCATCCTGTCTCCTCGCTTATACACCGCACATATTGTATATATGCACTATATTATTTATTTACACACAGGCCGATGGGCCTATGCTGAGATGAAAGAAATCATCTATCTATCTATCTATTTAAAAAGGTAACCGTTTCACCACCATTGTCATGAAATAGACGATCACCTGAATGTTATTGGGAATGAAATATGTGCATGCTTAAACATCAATATTTTGGAAATTTGCTCCCATTTGATAAATAGCAGACAGGGGCTTGAAAAGGTTGATTGACGCAGCCTGATCACGTTGTTAGCATATGGTGTCCAGTCTTCATCCGGCTGTCCGTAAATCAATACTCCGGATTTACCATTAAGATAAATGAATCGAATCTACTGCACTCAAAGTGAAGATATTAATGACATTATTAAAATACCATGACAACAATTTGTCGTGATTTTATAAGGTCTATATAGGACATAGGATTATTATAAAGCGCAGATTTGTTTAACATTAATACTTTAAAAGTTCTGTATTCTAGTTTCTTTTCAAAGTATATTGCATATTATCTGGATGTCTGGTTAAACTCAACTATATTAAACGTTGTCCAAGTATGCAAATATAACATGAATGAATAAATAAATGAATGAATAAATAAATGAATGAATAAATGAATGAATGAATGAATGAATGAATGAATGAATAAATGAATGAATGAATGAATGAATGAATGAATGAATGAATGAATGAATGAATGAATGAATGAATGAATGAATGAATGTGGTTTTAGGCCATCCCTGTGCACATATAGGCTGAACTGAACTGAACTGAGAATGGTGAGATGAATGAGATGAAACTGCCCTCGAGCACAGGATTCGAAATTTGCGCCCTGGAGGTCTGAGGTCGAGCACGCTGCCTCTCGGTCACGGAGGCTCCCCAGAATACTGATCTTCATAAGTGGGCGGGGGGGCTTTTGTTTCTTTGAAACCTGAATGCGGAACGGCGGACGAACCCGCGAACTTCGACTTACCAGGCAGACAATTTTAACCACTGCATAAGGGCCCCGCCCTCTTTCCAAGCATAGGCATTTGTATGAGAAATACCAGCTTCAAATGTAGCTACTGTACACCCTACCTGACCCCCCCCCCCCCCCCCCCCTAGTGGCGGATCCAGCATAGGGCGTGAAAATATTGAAAATATTGCATTGAAAATATTGCATTTTCATGCATTTTTTTAAATAAAGTGAAGCTGACACCCCTTTTTCAGCCAAAATGTCGCTTATACCCCCTCCTCTTGCACATTCTGGATCCGCCACTGCCCCCCCCCCTTACCATGAAAAAGAAATGTTAACATTAAAAATAAGGACGAACTTTATGTTTTAACCGCTCATATGGGGGTACCCTCAAACCCACCAGAATTAGCGGGCAGGGTTACGTAAAAGTCTGTCACAGCTGTTAATTTGTTTACTGTTAACATTCCATTTTATGTTTTGGACATAGGCCTACCAAGCCCCAAAAACGTCGGTGTGGGCAAGTTGTGTGTGTGTGGGTGGGGAGGGGTGCATGTAGGGAGGTAGCGCCTATGGCCTAATTCACAATACACAATTTTCTCCGATAAGACAATAAATGTGAACAACTTGATCCAGCCTTATCATGTCGTCGGCTGGTATTCTCGCTGGTATGCAGCCGTGATCTCATTGTCTGTAAATCAATGCATTAGATTTACCATCAACCCAAGAAGTGCCGTATGAAATATGTGACATTTCCCCCCACTAGAAGTTGTGTTTCGCTGTCACGACACACAACTTCTAGTGGGTGAAAATTACTTTTTGTCATAATGGTTATTTTTATTTTCAATTTTTTAAAAACTTAAGACTTCGTCTAAGACACAAATCACGTTTATTAACTGTTATTGAATGCGTGGATGATCAAAATTGACATGTTATCTCATGTCTGCTTTACTCAACAACAACCAGCACTTAGAAGGTAAAGACACACTAATTAAATTTATTGCCCTAATTGTGACTTTAACGAGCGATGACATAATGCAGACCCATACCATAACATCGAAGAGCATTATTACAACACCAAGTATGGAATACGGTAGATCTGATAATTTTCGCGAGGTTTTAATTTTCGTAAATTTCGCGAGGAGGACAAATTCGCGAATTCATGATTCTCTCGAACATTATTTGTTATAACAGCGCTACTTAAGAAAAAGAAAAAATCGCAAATTCTAAACTTCGTGACAAGTCCCTAAATCAGAAATTTGCGAAAATTTAAACACACGAAAATTACCAGATCTACAGTATATATATAAGAGCGGGAGGTTTTTACTAATTATCTTAAAGAAAAAGAAAATGATTTTTGGGGGGATTTTTCGCTACAATTGTCAAGACTTTGTTACACCAATCAAATATATTGCGTAGCCTGTCATCAAGTTTGTTCAACATTAACCCTTAAAGCGCTGATATATTTGTGTATAAACCATGAAGACCAAAGGTTTTTCATTTTTAAATCATCATAAGGGTCTTAGTTATCTCTTTGTGCTTCATTCGAATACCTATGATATGGTCTACAACCATTATAAATATGTTTACTCTTACAGGGCGGAGATCGACCTTAGATGTCAAAATCTGACATCTACAGATGTCGGATTCTGACGTCCAATGCTGATCACCGCCCCGTAAGGGCTAAAGTTACATACCCAACTGAAAGTGATTACAATGATTTTGAAAAGTAATATAAGCACAAGCCAAAAACATATTCCCCTTTCACGCAATTCTGTGAAACTCAAAATCATTGACCTGCATTCTTTTCATCTAGCTATCTAGAACAATAAGGTATGTCGGAGGGTGAATTATATAACATTATTTTCACCGAGTAGCCATTCAAAACGGTTCCTGGTGACGTCAGTGCGTTTCACAGAATAAATATCGTTTTTCAATATTGCATAAATGCACTAAACGCTGGGAATGCTGCGCTTCTGAGATCTGGTCGCTCATTCCCAGCAAACTCGAAACGTTGAACCAATGCTGGTTTGCTGTTGGACCAACGTTGTAGACCGTGGACCAGAATTAAACCAGCATTGGAACAACATATCGTGTTTGCTGAGAATTACGCGATCATGTTGTTTGTCTTATGGATCCATCATTTATGTAATTACGTCACGCCTATGATATTACCACGCGACTCAATCTCCAAGAACTGTACTTTGGTCCACATCCTCCTCCCAGTAAACACGAAATGTTTACCCAATGCTGGGTTAATGTTGGGCCAGCGCCGAAGACGGTGGCCCAACATTAAACTGGCATTGAAAAACTGCGGCTAGTTTTTTTCTAACTAATAACAAAATAACATATTCAGTCACTACCACCATCTAGGCCTACACTGCAATATCCAAGTGTACATGAAAAGAACTACTAGATTTCGGAATCACGTTTTTCTTAACAATAAACTGGTTTTGTTTACAGCAGTCCATCAACAAAATACGTGGGAGCTGGTGTATGTTTTACACTGTACTATGTAGGTCTACTTCGTGATTAATTTAATTAGGAAAACTATTAGCGCAAATCATTCTCCAAGGTCGTGGCTTAAACAGCTTTTCAACTTATAAACACACGAATGACTTTCCTCCCAGCAAACACGAGACATTCAACCAATGTTGGTTTGATATTGGGCCGCCGTCGTAGACGGTGAGCCAGCATCAAACCAAAATTGGTTCAATGTCTGGTGCTTGCTGGGTTAGCACGTGGCACCCATGGTGATTTTTATATTTGTCATTTACCTTGCAATTTTAATTACCGTTATGTTTCCAACCTCGACATTAATAAAAATGATATGATTTTATAAAATAATAAAATAGAATATATTGTTATATAATATAACCATTACGCCAATGATCACGACAAAGTTCGTTTTTAATATGTAAAATCACAGTTATTGGGAATTAAATGTGTGTTAAAACTGTAAGTTTTTTTAATTTTCGGGCCTTAAATTAAACACATATGAGTAATTTTCACCTTCTTTAAGGGTCACGGCAGCGAGACATAACTTCATGTGGGTGAAAAATAAAATAATTTAATTCAGAGCTTTTAAGGCTAAAAACTCAGAACATATATACTTCATTGAACTATAGCATTCGTTCCTGAATTCGTTTTATTTAAAATATGTAGGTTTTAACTCTTGCAGCGTTGGAATATTCTTATAAAAACCATGAGAACAATATCTTTTTTTATTTCAAAGCATCTCAAATCACTTAGATAGCTCTTTCCGCTTCAATTGAATATATATGTTCTGGGTCTACGGCCACTGTCAATCTTTTACACTTTCAGATAGATTTTTATTCAACTCGTTTTAAGAAACAATAACAAATGTGTCATTGAATACCAGTCTATATATCTTTGAGATATCACGGCAAGTATACATTCAAATGATATCTCCCCATATCAGACTAATTCAATCTTTCCCATTTCATATCGTTGCTAAATAAAAGTTGGCTGAAGAAATAAATTAACACATGTTTCAAGGGAGCGGGTGATTTGGCAGCATATGAGCTAGAAATGTATGGCACTGCTCTTTAAATATAGATCATGAATGAATAAATGAATGAATGAATGAATGAATGAATGAATGAATAAATGAATGAATGAATGAATGAATGAATGAATGAATGAATGAATGAATGAATGAATGAATGAATGAATGAATGAATGAATGAATGTGGTTTTAGGCCATCCCTGTGCACATATAGGCTGAACTGAACTGAACTGAGAATGGTGAGATGAATGAGATGAAACTGCCCTCGAGCACAGGATTCGAAATTTGCGCCCTGGAGGTCTGAGGTCGAGCACGCTGCCTCTCGGTCACGGAGGCTCCCCAGAATACTGATCTTCATAAGTGGGCGGGGGGGCTTTTGTTTCTTTGAAACCTGAATGCGGAACGGCGGACGAACCCGCGAACTTCGACTTACCAGGCAGACAATTTTAACCACTGCATAAGGGCCCCGCCCTCTTTCCAAGCATAGGCATTTGTATGAGAAATACCAGCTTCAAATGTAGCTACTGTACACCCTACCTGACCCCCCCCCCCCCCCCCCCCTAGTGGCGGATCCAGCATAGGGCGTGAAAATATTGAAAATATTGCATTGAAAATATTGCATTTTCATGCATTTTTTTAAATAAAGTGAAGCTGACACCCCTTTTTCAGCCAAAATGTCGCTTATACCCCCTCCTCTTGCACATTCTGGATCCGCCACTGCCCCCCCCCCTTACCATGAAAAAGAAATGTTAACATTAAAAATAAGGACGAACTTTATGTTTTAACCGCTCATATGGGGGTACCCTCAAACCCACCAGAATTAGCGGGCAGGGTTACGTAAAAGTCTGTCACAGCTGTTAATTTGTTTACTGTTAACATTCCATTTTATGTTTTGGACATAGGCCTACCAAGCCCCAAAAACGTCGGTGTGGGCAAGTTGTGTGTGTGTGGGTGGGGAGGGGTGCATGTAGGGAGGTAGCGCCTATGGCCTAATTCACAATACACAATTTTCTCCGATAAGACAATAAATGTGAACAACTTGATCCAGCCTTATCATGTCGTCGGCTGGTATTCTCGCTGGTATGCAGCCGTGATCTCATTGTCTGTAAATCAATGCATTAGATTTACCATCAACCCAAGAAGTGCCGTATGAAATATGTGACATTTCCCCCCACTAGAAGTTGTGTTTCGCTGTCACGACACACAACTTCTAGTGGGTGAAAATTACTTTTTGTCATAATGGTTATTTTTATTTTCAATTTTTTAAAAACTTAAGACTTCGTCTAAGACACAAATCACGTTTATTAACTGTTATTGAATGCGTGGATGATCAAAATTGACATGTTATCTCATGTCTGCTTTACTCAACAACAACCAGCACTTAGAAGGTAAAGACACACTAATTAAATTTATTGCCCTAATTGTGACTTTAACGAGCGATGACATAATGCAGACCCATACCATAACATCGAAGAGCATTATTACAACACCAAGTATGGAATACGGTAGATCTGATAATTTTCGCGAGGTTTTAATTTTCGTAAATTTCGCGAGGAGGACAAATTCGCGAATTCATGATTCTCTCGAACATTATTTGTTATAACAGCGCTACTTAAGAAAAAGAAAAAATCGCAAATTCTAAACTTCGTGACAAGTCCCTAAATCAGAAATTTGCGAAAATTTAAACACACGAAAATTACCAGATCTACAGTATATATATAAGAGCGGGAGGTTTTTACTAATTATCTTAAAGAAAAAGAAAATGATTTTTGGGGGGATTTTTCGCTACAATTGTCAAGACTTTGTTACACCAATCAAATATATTGCGTAGCCTGTCATCAAGTTTGTTCAACATTAACCCTTAAAGCGCTGATATATTTGTGTATAAACCATGAAGACCAAAGGTTTTTCATTTTTAAATCATCATAAGGGTCTTAGTTATCTCTTTGTGCTTCATTCGAATACCTATGATATGGTCTACAACCATTATAAATATGTTTACTCTTACAGGGCGGAGATCGACCTTAGATGTCAAAATCTGACATCTACAGATGTCGGATTCTGACGTCCAATGCTGATCACCGCCCCGTAAGGGCTAAAGTTACATACCCAACTGAAAGTGATTACAATGATTTTGAAAAGTAATATAAGCACAAGCCAAAAACATATTCCCCTTTCACGCAATTCTGTGAAACTCAAAATCATTGACCTGCATTCTTTTCATCTAGCTATCTAGAACAATAAGGTATGTCGGAGGGTGAATTATATAACATTATTTTCACCGAGTAGCCATTCAAAACGGTTCCTGGTGACGTCAGTGCGTTTCACAGAATAAATATCGTTTTTCAATATTGCATAAATGCACTAAACGCTGGGAATGCTGCGCTTCTGAGATCTGGTCGCTCATTCCCAGCAAACTCGAAACGTTGAACCAATGCTGGTTTGCTGTTGGACCAACGTTGTAGACCGTGGACCAGAATTAAACCAGCATTGGAACAACATATCGTGTTTGCTGAGAATTACGCGATCATGTTGTTTGTCTTATGGATCCATCATTTATGTAATTACGTCACGCCTATGATATTACCACGCGACTCAATCTCCAAGAACTGTACTTTGGTCCACATCCTCCTCCCAGTAAACACGAAATGTTTACCCAATGCTGGGTTAATGTTGGGCCAGCGCCGAAGACGGTGGCCCAACATTAAACTGGCATTGAAAAACTGCGGCTAGTTTTTTTCTAACTAATAACAAAATAACATATTCAGTCACTACCACCATCTAGGCCTACACTGCAATATCCAAGTGTACATGAAAAGAACTACTAGATTTCGGAATCACGTTTTTCTTAACAATAAACTGGTTTTGTTTACAGCAGTCCATCAACAAAATACGTGGGAGCTGGTGTATGTTTTACACTGTACTATGTAGGTCTACTTCGTGATTAATTTAATTAGGAAAACTATTAGCGCAAATCATTCTCCAAGGTCGTGGCTTAAACAGCTTTTCAACTTATAAACACACGAATGACTTTCCTCCCAGCAAACACGAGACATTCAACCAATGTTGGTTTGATATTGGGCCGCCGTCGTAGACGGTGAGCCAGCATCAAACCAAAATTGGTTCAATGTCTGGTGCTTGCTGGGTTAGCACGTGGCACCCATGGTGATTTTTATATTTGTCATTTACCTTGCAATTTTAATTACCGTTATGTTTCCAACCTCGACATTAATAAAAATGATATGATTTTATAAAATAATAAAATAGAATATATTGTTATATAATATAACCATTACGCCAATGATCACGACAAAGTTCGTTTTTAATATGTAAAATCACAGTTATTGGGAATTAAATGTGTGTTAAAACTGTAAGTTTTTTTAATTTTCGGGCCTTAAATTAAACACATATGAGTAATTTTCACCTTCTTTAAGGGTCACGGCAGCGAGACATAACTTCATGTGGGTGAAAAATAAAATAATTTAATTCAGAGCTTTTAAGGCTAAAAACTCAGAACATATATACTTCATTGAACTATAGCATTCGTTCCTGAATTCGTTTTATTTAAAATATGTAGGTTTTAACTCTTGCAGCGTTGGAATATTCTTATAAAAACCATCAGAACAATATATTTTTTTATTTCAAAGCATCTCAAATCACTTAGATAGCTCTTTCCGCTTCAATTGAATATATATGTTCTGGGTCTACGGCCACTGTCAATCTTTTACACTTTCAGATAGATTTTTATTCAACTCGTTTTAAGAAACAATAACAAATGTGTCATTGAATACCAGTCTATATATCTTTGAGATATCACGGCAAGTATACATTCAAATGATATCTCCCCATATCAGACTAATTCAATCTTTCCCATTTCATATCGTTGCTAAATAAAAGTTGGCTGAAGAAATAAATTAACACATGTTTCAAGGGAGCGGGTGATTTGGCAGCATATGAGCTAGAAATGTATGGCACTGCTCTTTAAATATAGATCATCACACCATACTAGGATAGTTCTTCTGGCCCAGTTTAGCCTATATGTGCACGAAGGTGGCCTAAAACTCCATTCATTCATTCATTCATTCATTCATTCATTCATTCATTCATTCATTTATTCATTCATTCATTCATTCATTCATTCATTCATTCATTCATTCATTCATTTAAAAAAAATGAAATTTAACCATGTGAGTGCTCAACTCATGCTGATAAGGGAGATCACCGATATTATGAGATTATATGTTTTGGTTTAGCAGTTGAAACACGAATAGGCTTATATTATGTACTCAGGAATCTCATCCCAACTAAGAACATACATCGTGCTTTCAGGAGATACAATATGGAAAAGAGGACCTGGGAAATATCCCCTATTACTGTGATGTAGATTTTAGGCTTGCGATCGATCGAGGTCGAAGGCTTCAAGTTAAGATCAATGTGCTGGGTAATGCGGATTTCTACAGCCAGCAAGAGAAGCTAACCAGATGCTGGTTTAATGTTGGTCCACCGTCTACGACGCTGGCCCAACATTAAGCCAACATTTGAATAACGTATGTGTATGGTCGATGACGTACAGACTACGTCATGCCTATTAATTAGTGATTAACAACATCTACGCTCTGATCACATCACCTCCTTAACCCTCAATGCGCTGAATTAATTTGTAAAAACATCGCAACCAAATAATTTTTTTAAATTTGAAATCATCATAAATGTCTTGGTTAGGTCTTTCTGATTCATTTGAATACCTATGTTATGGGTCTACGGTCATTATAAATATGTCAACCCTTTTTAGTCGTCTGATTCTGACGTCTACAGACGTCAGATTCTGATGACTAAAGTCTATCCCCGCACTGTAAGGCTTGACTCATTAATCTTTACAGCACTGATTTATGTTTGTATAAACCATGGAGATCAAAGAGTAGTTTCTGTAAAGCTGTTTGCGGTTTATTTGAAAACCTGTCTTATGCGTCTACGGACATTATATACAATTTTAACTCTTCCAGCGCGGGAATCGCATTTAGATGTCAAAATATGACGTCTGTAATTATAATGTCTAATGTCCCCGCGCTGGAAAGGTTGAATCCTCACAATGCATCAAAGCATAATTTTGCATCTTCGGCTAAGGACTTATTTTCATACATCTAAGAGATTTAGGACGATAATTTTAATGGAACTGTTTTAGTACCAACAATATTTTCTTCCCATTTGCCACCCATTTCGAGTCATCTTCATCCACTACAAGTCGCGGCTTGTAGTGGATGAAGAAGACAATGATAAATTCAGGCTTGAAAGGGTAAAATTCCAATACTAATTGTTTTACATTTAGACCTTAACAGTGTAGAACATAATTAGTGGCTCTGTAACCATACCGCTCCACGTCGATGCTGCGTTTAATAATATTTCCAAGTGCATGTTTAAGCTTCTACCCAGATGTTTCAAAATGTAAATAGATAAATCATTTGAAGCAAAGTACATGGAAATAACATGTGCTTCTATTGACACAATATCAAAGTTGACGGTTTTTGTCAAGCTTGTGGAATAAATTGAGGTGATTCAACCGTCTTATAATCAAGATATTGCCTCACATCATCTTTATCACATTATCTTCACATATTCATTCGCCTTGAAAATAATGTGTATCATGTTGATTCACACTATCTTCACATATTCGGTCACTTTGAAATGTGAATCATATCCTCAGAGAATTAACGTTTATTATTATTACTGCTTCACATTATCTTCACATATCCATTCACTTTAGAATGTGAATCATTTTGCTTCGCATTGCCTTCACATTTTTATTCACCTTGAAATATGAATCATACTGCTTAACATTATCTTCACATTTTCATTTGCCATGAAATGCGAATCATATTATTGCTTCACATTATCTCCACATATTGAGTTGAAATGCGACTTGCTACCGTAATTCCCAAGCAAATGCGAACGAAAATCACACGATTTGATAAATAACTATATAGATTTGTATAATAGTAATAACATATACTTATATATGTAGTCGTTTTTAATTTGTTTTATTAAGTATAGGATACAGCCCGAGGAACTCTACATTCCTAGCTGTGGAAAGGGCAGAGGCCGAAGGCCGAGGCCCTCTCCACAGCTAAGAATGTAGAGGTCCGATGGTTTTAACTGACCTAAAACACATCCGACCATAATGAGGATACCTCATAATCAGCAGCTCGGTCACACTAGTTAGCAAACGCCACCCTCCACAACGTGTTACGGGTTAGCAAGCATTCCATATCTGAACCGTAAGATAGCGTGTCGCCGGCGACACGCGTTCGATTTAATCCCTATTATCGCCCTCGAAATACATTTTAATTGGTTACACCTGACTGATTATAGCACCATATGCCTACTATGATGATTGGTCTGTACTTGATCAACAATAATTCTCCATTCCCGGCTTAGAATGTAGTGGTCGGACAAAGAAAAAATAATGTAGTGGTGTGTTTTAGTAGCTTGAATCATAATGGTTGGGACTGAAATGCCTGTTTGCACATCGAGATTTGTAAATATTCTGGTCTCAAATAACAAATATAAGGAATTCTCCCACTTGAAGTTGTGTCTCACTACCACAATCCACAACTTCAAGTTGGTAAACATTTCAATTATTCAATTTGCTGCTTTAAGGGTTAAAGCACAGAGCACCCTTATTATGATGTTACATTACATTACTCTAAAGCTCAAAACATCCGTATGGTGACGCAAAGTAACATTACTCTGAAGCTCAATTTGGTGATGCCATTTAAGCTCAGAACATCCTTATGGTGGTGGAATAAGACATTAATCTAACATCCTTATGGTGATGGACTATACCATTACCCTAAAGCTCAACATGGTGATGGAATATAACATTACTCTGAAGCTCAATAATTAATTAATTTTACTAGCAGATCAAATCACTGTTATTGAGAATGGAACATGTTAGTACATGTCACTATGTAGCATATCAACATTCTGTGTCATGTTCATGTTGATTTTGCTTGATGATGATTTCTTACATCTATATATCCCAACTGAACAAATACAAACTGTTTCCATTTTTTCCTTCGTCCATTAATGAAAAATCCAAGATGGCCGTCACTGATAAGCAAAAATCGAGTTTCCGCTATATTATCACTAATAATGAACATAAAAACACCAAATCAATGTCATTTGTTGTGTCTAATCCACCAGAACGGCCAGAATATCATATTTCGATGAAAAAATATAGATAATACTAAATTATGGACGAAGTTGTATTAAAATACCTATAAACTCGTGCATACATTATAGAGGTTACATTCCATAAGGAATAATAATTCTTACAGGACTGTCTCCCAGCAATGAAATGAGATTTTAACAGTAAAAAATAGGGACGAACTTGTATATTTTGAACACTTATATGGGGATACCCCCAAATCTGTCTAAAATGAGGGGGTAGGGTTACGCAAACGCCTGTCTTTGCTCGGCAGTTGAGTCTATATTTTTTATCCGCTTGTTTTTACATAACTTGTGTGTGCTGAATTCGAATCTGTCGGATAATATTCTATCTTTGGTGTCCTTCGCCTTCAAATAAGCAAAGCAAAAAATGGCCGCCAAATCCCCATCTTTTTATATTTTTGCTAAACATTTCTGGTTTCTGCGTGATTTTGTATTGATAAATTTATGTCTCATGATTTACGATCGAGATGACCTATATTCGACCTTCAAATTCAAAATGGTTACTGCCAACACACAAATAAAAGCGATTTTTATGCATGTGAATTATATTATCATAAGCTACATTTGTTAAATGAAAATCTAAAAAATAGATTTCGTAATACGGCAGATTGGGATACAAGTCATTCGAAACTGTGCTTAATCACAGTGCATGATAACATCCTTTGATGTGCTTTGTATTTAGGACGACGTCATTATTTTATTAGTAAATATCTTGAATGACGTCCATCTGGGATTTTACGATAAAAGTCAGACGATGAACAATAAACATCAGAAATGTTTGTTTCGGCCCCCAGGTCATACAAAATCAATAAATCGAGCAATTCCGAGCCACAAATAAAAAAAAGAGATTTAATTTACATTTTGAAAGCCATTTTGTTTCTTGTTCATATGAGGATGAATTTCGCGGTCATTTTGGATTTTTTCTTTCAAATGTACTCGTCAGTCACGTTTATTCCTAATCCCTGAAGTCACTACAAATACGTCATATTATCCTCAACATGTTTAGCAGTATACTTATAGTAACAGTAAATACATAAAAAACGGCGGATGTCTTGGATTTAAAGGTCAAATAAAGGTAATTTCTTTCCAAAAATCTTGCAGAAACCATAAATTGTGATTTTATGTGCGACAAACTATAGAACATATGGGGTTTTCTTAGCATTTTGGTGGCCATTTTGTGTTTTGCTAATTTGAAGTTGGATGTCACCAAATATAGAACGTTATCCGACAGCGTTATCCGAATTCAGCACACACAAATTATGTAAAAACAAGTGGATAAAAAAGTATACACTAAAATCCCGAGCAAAGTTCCATATTTCAGATTTCAGCCCAGGCTAAATGGACACATTTTCATGAAAGGCTGCAATATTCTTTCATTAGAATATATATATTACATTAATAAATATAAATGACACTCATTTTTAAGCATACATATATCTGGGTTCAGAAAACATAGTCCAGATATTGATATATCCAATAAATACGTTTTTTTATGTCGCTTCCTGTGACCATGTTCATTAGTTTGTTTTGTTCATTTTGATAATTTTATAATAAAAAACATGCTTGAGCGTATGTGGAGAGACGACTACTCTACTGCAATGTGTGATATATTACTAAAACGAGAATTTCATTATCTATTATATGATATATCGCGTGTGCTGCATGGTTAGTCAGAAAATCAATAACAGACGCTTACGTAACCCTACCCGCTAATTCTACATGTACCCCCATAAAAGCGGTCAAAATATAAAGCTTGTCATTATTTTTCACCGGCAACATCTCATGTCATGCTTGGGATATATCAAAGCTTAAAAACAAGTTGGTGTGGGGTGAGTAGAGGGGGAGGAGGTGCACGGTTCCCAATTCTATAGGCCTACCCCGACATTGTATGGTGTCCGTTAAAATCACCCAGTAGCATGAAGATAAATCACAGTAGCCCTACATACAATAATTATATCTAGTGTATTGTCTGGTTACATATGTACAACTTATATATGAGCTGTCTCTCACTTTAAAAAGAACCATAGCGTGTGTCTGTGTTTCATTTCTGGCCAAATACATGCCGATTATTGACAATTTTGTCATCAGTGGCGGCGATTTCGAATTATTATATAACCACTGGAGGAATAAAATGGAAACTGTTTTTTTGTTGATTTGAGGGATTCTATAATTTTAAGCACCAGCACTGTCCGCACCTTGTAATATTTATTATTGAATATTTTTATTTAATTCTATTACATTAATGCAATGAATGACCTTTATTTTACAATATACCAATATTAAAACTCAAAAAATTCTAACATAAATGTGTTTTTTGAAAGAAATGTTATGTAAATTTAGCCAATTTTATGCAAAAAGCCTTGTCCCACATTCTAAATCTCACATAAACAGGTGATTTATTCTAAACTTCCTGTATTCTGTATTATATTTGTTTCTGATATAATGTTAGCTTACAACAATATCTATAAGATTATATACGAGTTTTTTTAAATAATTTTATTATTTTACCACTTTTTATGCAATTTATGTCTGTCCCACATTGCAGCGACTCTCCGTAACGCTTATAGTTTCCAGGTAATCTCTATACTTTTTCTGCCCAAAATATCACTTGTCTGGTACAAAACAGTTGCGCGAGACCTTCATGCAGTGAATCGTGAAAAAAATATATAATAAATGTGTTTTTGTTTAGAAATAATGTAAGGTTTGTGCAAGTCTTTGGGTGAGTATTTTAATTCAACGTCTCTCCATAACGCGATTTTTTCCACATAAATACTGCAATTAAACTTTTAAGAACCATACAACCTCAAGGCCTACTACAACCTCATTTGAAAAAAACAAAAATAATCATACTATAGCATAATACATAGATGTTATGCACGATTTAAGTAAAAAAACGTCTCTCCATAACGCGTATTTTCTGTCTCTCCATAACAAAAATAAAAACGTTATGGAGAGAAAAAGTAGTCACAAATTACCATTTTACTCATTTAAAAATAGCTATAAACCTTTATGAATTTGGTATTTTACCCAACAAGCGACACTTGTTGAAATAGTAACTTTTCTTTTTGTCATTTGAATTGTGTTAACATCGATATTTAGTATTTGTTTATTGTCACTCCATAACAGAAATAATTGTCGTTATGGAGAGACAATGTTCGTTATTATCACTCTCCATAACGACAATAATCGTAACAGAGAGTAATTCTTATTTCATTATTTAAGGTTTATTGTCATAAAGTGATTCTTTCTAAATTAAGTGATCAACATTATAATAGCCATGTTCAACTACTTGTTAAATATGGTATACTTTTGTAGAAAGGTCACTGAGAAATTTAAGTTTGAAGATTACTCCGTAACATAAATTGTTCTCTCCATAACGGTAAATTAGTCTCTCCATAACGGTAAGAAAAATTTAAATTGATAAAAATAAGCATTTAAAATTGAAATTAAGCTCTGCTGAAAACGCCATGTCAATAAACAAAGCTAAGTTGACATGTGTTTAAATTTTTGACAATATTCAGACAATCTCATATATCAAGGAAAATATCATCACTGGTGCCTAAAATTATAGAATCCCTCATTTACGAGTTGTATATTAGTGGAAAAAAACATTCATACAAAATCAACATGAACATGACACAGAATTACACACTGACATATACTATGTGCTGAAATTTCACAATTTGCAAAGATTTAATTTGAAATCAATAAAATATGAGTGATGTTCACCCACTTGAAGCGAGACACAGCTTCAAGTGGGTGAAAAGTTAATTTAGCGTTTAACCCTTTCAACACGGGGCCCGTCTTTATAAGTCAGAATCTGACGTCTGTAGACGTCAGATTCTGACGTATAAAAACGGCCTCGAAACTCAAATAAATAACATATTTATAATGGCCGTAGATCCATAACATAGGTATTCAAAACTAAGACATGTATGATGATTTCAATTTGCAAAAACCCTTTGGTCTCCATGGTTTATGCAAAAATATTCCAGCGTTGCAAGGGTTAACGGGTTAAAAGCAATCCAGATGTAGGAGTCAATTGACAGTGCTTTGCCATGTTTTGGCATCTGGCATCCTTACTGGATCTGACCGATCAATACAAGGAATTTATAAAGACAAACTAGACAAGTAAACCCTGTTTTTAGCGCCTAACCTTTTCAACGCGGGGCCGTCTTTATAAATCAGAATCTGACGTCTGTAGACGTCAGATTCTGACGTATAAAGACGCCATCGGAACTGAAAGATGTAGGAGTCAATAGACAGTGCTTCACCATGTTTTGGCATCTGGCATCCTTACTGGATCTGACCGATCAATACAAGGAATTTATCAAGACAAACTAGACAAGTAAACCCTGTTTTCAGCGCTTAACCTTTTCAACGCGGGGCCCGTCTTTATACGTCAGAATCTGACGTCTGTAGACGTCAGATTCTGACGTATAAAGACGGCATCGGAACTGAAAGATCTAGGAGTCAATTGACAGAGCTTGACCATGTTTTGGCATCTGGCATCCTTACTGGATCTGACCGATCAATACAAGGAATTTATCAAGACAAACTAGACAAGTAAATCCTGTTTTTAGCGTTTAACCCTTTCAACGCGAGGCCGTCTTTATAAGCCAGAATCTGACGTCTGTAGACGTCAGATTCTGACGTATAAAGACGGCATCGGAACTGAAAGATCTAGGAGTCAATTGACAGAGCTTGACCATGTTTTGGCATCTGGCATCCTTACTGGATCTGACCTATCAATACAAGGAATTTATCAAGACAAACTAGACAAGTAAACCCTGTTGACCATAAATATTGCACTCAATAATATAATGATACCAATAACAAAATGATACCAAGCAATGAAAGGACTTTGCTGAATGGGAACTATGCCTACTAGTATTTTGATTATGGCAAAGTACATACAACACTAATGTACTTCATGTAATTGTATTGCATTGGATTGCATTGCATTGTACCTCATGGTACAGTACTGATTTACCCTGAACCCTTAATTACACTGTATTGTATTGCAGCTCGTCAAATTACATTGCATTACAGCACATTACATTGCATTGACTTGAAATAAATTGCATTACATTGCATTGCGCTGCATTGCATTGCATTGCATTGCATTGCATTACACTACATGCATTGCACTGTATTGCACTGCATTGCACTGTATTGCACTGCATTACATTATATTGCATTACATTGTATTGACTTGGCATAAATAGCATAGCATTGCATTGCATTGCATTGCATTGCATTGCATTGCATTGAATTGCATTGCATTGCATTGCATTGCATTGCATTGCATTGCATTGCATTGCATTGCATTGCATTGCATTGCATTGCATTGCATTACATTGCATTACATTACATTACATTACATTGCATTACATTTCATTGCATTGCATTGCATTGTAATGCATTGCATTGCATTGCATTGCATTGCATTGCACTATCCCTTACATTGTTTTGCATTTCATTCTATTACACTGTAGTAAAATACATCGTCATACTCTAAGTATAAAAAGATATAAAAGAAGCGATATTTCAAGAAGAAGAAGTTGAAGGTATTTCAGGAAAACGATAGGCTGGGCGGCTTTGTCCAATGTAATTAGAAAGAATTGGTTCATGCACATAACGAGATTTCCTTGACCTTCCTGAACTTAACTGTCCTCATAAAACACGAACCGAGCATTAAACATTAGTACGACATTGGGATACCGCCTGCCATGAGTGGATGTGATTTGTTGCCCGGAAACACGAGACGTTCACTCAAAACTGGAATAATACATACATTAAACCAGCATTGGGTGGACGACATGTGTTTGCCGAGCAGTCTCATATTTCATGCATGTCTCAGTGGACGCTACAAATATGAAACAATCAACCTGACCTATACACTTTGACCTGGCATTGATTTCAATTCTGCAGTACAGTGAATGCAGGCCTGAAATTAAAACTGTTGTGAATGGCCCCTGTAGTGTAGATAGTGAAACATTTCATTTTTCGTGTATTTATATTCAGCGATTTTTGTCATATACGTTGTTTCTAAAAGCATCTTATCTAAATTCACGTTGTAAACACTCTAAAGAGAAGCGACGTATAACATTTCACCTGACCCTATACATGTAGGTTAGGGGCTTGTGTTTTTGTTATGAATCAAGCACTCACCAACTGTCTCATGGTAAATGTATAACCAGAATAAGGCTAGTTAATACTCAGCTGTCTATTTCTTTAACCCTATGAATTGTTTTTGTTTAAACCATGGAGATAAGAGGTTTTTCTTTCAATTTAAAATCATCATACACGTCTGAGCTAGCTCTTTCCGGTTCATTTGAATACCTATGTTATGGGTCTACGACCGTTAGAAATATTTTAATTCTTTTATTGCGTGGACTGTCTTTATACGTCAGAATCTGACGTCTACAGACGTCAGATTCTGACGTATAAAGACGAGCCCCGCACTCAAAGGGTTAATTATTGAAAAGCATACTGTCTGACCATAAAGTAACTTATCTCGGAAAGCCGAAATGAAAAGGGTGAACATGGGACTTAAAGGGTTCGTTGCATTCTCTTCACACTAGGCACACACAGTATCCGGTTTCCACGTCTAGTATTGTGTGTCTGACCTGTTGATTGACGGGACAATGAAGGCGCCACAAACAATAACAGCATGTACACAATACTGATTAACCCTCTCATCGCTAAGAATGTCTATATGGTCGGGTTTAACACAGTTACTGAAAACGAAATGAGAGTTTAAAAAAGGATTCGCAAATGTTATGGGCTCGAATTAAACAAATATAAGTAATTTTCACGTACTGTAAATCGTGCATTAAATTAAGAAAACTAGAAAAAAACCAGCTGGAGGAAGGTTAAATTAGAAACATACTTCAACTGATTCTCGTACTAAAAGAGTAAAATACTTATAATGGCCGTAGACCCAGACCATGTCTTAAAGATTCATACAGCTTTGAAACGCGCATGTGTTGGACGGTCAAATGTAGGCCTACATTAGCCTATAGAGTACACTTTGACAGCATTAATATCAGCCACTGAACTGATTACAAGATACTACTCCAACGAGAAATTGGCCCAATGCTGTTTTAATGTTAGACCAACATCTGAGTGCTGAATATCGGACAGCCAGTACTGGGTTTTTTTGGAATCCTCTGTCTGCAGGGCAGTGTCATCTGATTCATCTTGACATACATTGCTAACATCAATTTTTAACATGCAAGCTACAATACAAGTGTCACTCATTACCAATGGTTAGCATCCTAAAACGTGATTTCGCTGCTTAATAAATATTATAAAGCACTTTATTGCTACATGTTGTAAACAAACTATTAGCACATCACAGGTCCAGCCCATACGTTTAACCTGACATCCAATAGAATGATCATGCATCATACTAATCAGAGCTGCATGATCAATTCGCTAAGTTTAATATAAATAAATAATATTAGCTTATACTGCTCCAATATATATAACTTTTACATGTGTTAATGATAAATACAATGAATTAATTGATCTAAATGGGAAGGCATTATTTAACAATGCGATACATTATCAAAGTTGTGGACAGACCTGTGGGCGCGCCAGTTTACCGTAAATACCGTGATTTTGAACGCATTTTGTCATACTATATTTCTTGCTCATCTGAGCTTTTGACAATATCCTGCCACTAAAATATCACCAGAATGACAAACACAAAAGTATCAGATACTAGTAGTAGTTGGGTTATGTTGAGAAATGTCTTGAAGTGTCAAGTGAATTGAAATGAACAATGCTTTCTTTTTTATAAAAATCGCAATAAATCTCAGGGATGAATATAATGGGTTGTGAATATTATACAACTTACCAATGTCTGTGCGATTGGTGAATACGGCGTAGTTAGTGTTCACACATGTTGGCGCCGTGATCACAGTGACGTTTTTAACACTCCAGATTCTAAATAGTTAAAATTGTAATATATTACTATGCCTATTTTAACAGATACAAAATATAATAATGTTTATACTGTCCCATATATGATAAGCTAAAATCGACTTTACATTGTGAAAAAAAAAAATTATCGGGTTCTCACGGGAAAAAATATTTTCAATGTATAAAATTATTATTGAAAATGGTGTGTACATGACTGTACTTTTAATTTTACTATAAATGACCATTCGTGTAAATATAATGTGACGAAATCTGTGACGTTCATCACAGAAACGCCCTATTTACACAATTGTTATGCACATTTAGCGAGAAACAGAAATATATCACATAAAAAAATGAATTTAGTATGTAACACAAATAGAAGATAATTTTTTTTCAATGTGGGTTACTTTAACATCCTCGTCGAGTTTGTTAAATCTAATCGCCTTGGTCTGAAACACTTGGAGACGATCTGGATTGCGATCCGGATACAGGATCGGATCGCATACAGTGGTGGTAGAGTACTATTTCGACCTAACCCGTGTAATACTACACTATGATGTCTTAGTCTCACAACTGTTGTGTACCTTTACTAGACCCACTTACCTCCACAGAACATACATCTATGCTCCCCTCTATGAATGAATGAAATAAGTTGAATCTATGACGTCATAATTATGAATAAGTGCAAATTCTAAAAAAAACTATTATACTGCTATAAGTTTAGGAGGCTTGGTGCACAAATGGGTAGGCCTAATGTCACAATGTGGGAGCGAGCCTTCCATATCATATATACCTCGGGCCAATGACCTAATAAATTTTGGGATGATCTAGATTACGATCCAGATGCATAACCCAGGGGCTCGTTACACTAAGAAAATCTCATCCCAACTTGCAGTCATTTACAATTAAAAAGTTAAGATGATCTTTAGATGATCTTAACCTTTTAATGATAAATGACCTAAACTAGGTCAAAGTTAAGATAAGATTTTCTTGGTGAAACGAGCCCCAGATTACGATCATAATTTCGGGGAAGGTTGAACGCTTTGCTGCTGAAACCGTATATAATCTGTTTAACAATTGTGCCGCTCTAACCGTATATAGACGGTTTTCTGGAACCGTATATACGTTTAACCCTTGTGTTACTGAAACCGTATATGTACAGTTTAACCCTTGTGCTGCTGGAACCGCGTATAAACGGTTTAACCTTTGTGTTGCTTGAACCGTTTATAAAAGGTGTCAAACAAGTTTTAGATCAATAGAAATATCACTAAATTTGATAAAATAGTGTCCGGTGGTCAGTTAATCCGATAATTCAATGCTAGAGATGTCTATTTTTCATAAATATAATTTGTTTTCGTCATTTGAAGCTGGTAATAGCGTTAGCAATTCCAGCTTCAAATAATGAAAACATAGACGCAAACAACTTCGGAGCAGAACGTTTAGCAGATTTTATTCTAAATATGACATATGGTACTACATAAAGGTAGACTTGAATCACGAGGATTCACTCGCATAATAAGATATAGCCATCTATCTAAATGTTACAAGTGTGCTTCAAGTGTTGTGTGTAATTATATATAATATGCTTGTCAGTGTGGCTAATAATAGATGCACTTGTATTAAGACGCTGATCTATTTAAATGACATCATTCAGTTTACACTGGGGAGAAAATGGTATTATTATCTGTACTGACATTAGAACAGTTTCCTAATTAATCTCGTAATATTACCAGCAATTAGCTAGATAGAACTTTTACCATCACATTTCGCTTGTTTTTTTTTTGCTCGCAATGAGATAATTATAACACTGTATATATAGTCAGATTCGCAATAAATTTATCAATCAGGGTGAATGCATTTCGCGGATTCCTCAGTAAATTTTCAACAAATTTCATTGAAAATTTAGACACTTTTTTCCATTCATATTGCGACTACCCTTAAAATTTCTCGAAGTTTTTAGGAATATTTCATATGGTTAGATCATTTGACATGTACGACATTCTGGGACGAAGGTAATGGGTTTATAGAGGGCGACATTTTTTTTATATTTACTACATATTAAATAGACTAACTTTTAATGTAATGTGAATCCGATTATAGTACAGGGCATTCACCCCTATTAGCATCCATCTATTAATTATTAGCCGTTTGGTGCTAAGCTGATTGCTACTATTTTTCGTCTTTTAAAGCTGGAATTGCGGACGCAATTACCAGCTTAAAATGAATGAGATTATCTGTATTTATGAAAAATAGACTTCTCCAATATTCAAGTATTAGATCAACTAAGCATCAAACAAAAATTTTATCAAATGTAACTATATTCCTATTGATTTAACCCTTTCAGGCCTGAATTTCTCGACTTGTAGTGGATGAAGATGATTTGAAGTGGTTTGCAAATGAAAAAAAATATTGTGATCATTGAAACAATTCCATAAACAATTCCATAAAAAATGTCTAAAACCCCTAAGTTTTAGCAAATTAAGTCATTCTTCAGAGATGCAAAATGGTGCTTTATTGCATCGTGAGGGTTTAAAGGGTTAAAACATGCCTGAACCCGTATGTAGATAGATAGATAGATATGCATTGGCATAAAGAAAAATCATTACCGACTTATTTATCATAAAAATTGTAGAATATATGTACATGTATATACAAGATGGTTAATTTGCTAAAATCACACGACAATTTACATTGTATCACATACAGAGTTAAAATCATGTTAAAAGACATTGCCATAGTAAAACACTGGATATTGCGATAAAATAACATATAATTGATACTTACTTGAACAATGCCAATATGTGAACATAGGAGGTCTATCATTTTGTTTCCCGCAGCAAAACCACAGATAAAATAGCTACTATGTATGATCCACAAATCATATATGACAGCAAAAAAGACACTCTGGAAAGCGTATACGGGTAAGAAGAACAAAGGTAAATATTATAGTCGGATTCACATTAACCGTGGTGAATGATTTTCGCTGATTTCTCAGTCAATTCTCACAAGCAATATTTTCTAGTCATGGGGCGCCTACCGTGGAAATTTCATTGAACAATATTGTATAATTTAAAAGTTAGTATATTAAACATATAGTAAATAAATAAAAATGTCGACCTCTATAGTCCATAAACCCATCAGCTTCATCTCAGAATTTTATTTCATGTCAAATGTTCTAACTTCTGAAATATCTTCTAAACCTTCGCGAGTAGTCGCCCCATGGCTAGTCAATTGTCTGTGCAAAATTGGTTCAGAATTGATTGTGGAATCCGCGAAATTGATTCACCCTGGTTGGTAAATTTAATGTGAATCTGACTTCAATCCATTTATTTATCTTAGCCCTCTTGTGCGAATTGCGCCTGCAATTCACACCCTATATTTTGTATTTGCTCAGCACAGATCTGCCTTTATGCATGCAAAGCTTCATGACTTTAACCCAAAGTGCAAGGTTTGTTGGGTTAACAGCCCCACTATCAAGGCTAAGGAGAATACAACAATTTTATGACATTTTATAACATACCCAAATATAGTGTCACAAATAAATGAGAGCTTGACGTCTCTAGTTTGAAGAATTGTACTATTTTGGTACAAATATGCCACGTTGTGCATAAATGCGACGAGTTGAGCTTAAAGGTGACATATCACCCCATAGTATGAATAAATTTGTGACAAATAAATCAAAGTTGCTATAAGATGGGGCACAGGTGTTTCCTTATATGGGGGTGATTGGCTATCATGTGACCCTCTGAGAGAGTCACATAATAGCCAATCACCCCATGTAAGGACATAATTATTCATACCATATAAGGGGTGATAAATCACCTTTAAAGGTTTGCTTATATATCATCACCGATCTTATTTAATGCAGATAAACATATATAGCATTACAAAAAACTTTATATATAGTTCTTGGCATTACATAATGATGAGCATTGGTGCGTGGTGGGTTTTGTTGTTCATCGCAGATAAACATATTGCATTACGTATAGGATAAAGCTCGAGGAACTCTACATTCTCAAGAATGTAGAACTCCGGGGGTTTTAACTGACTAAAAACACATCCGACCATAATCAACTGACAATGAGGATCCCTCATAATCAACAGCTCAGTTACACCTGACTGATGAAAGTACCATAGGCCTACCATGATAATTGTTCTGTTCTTGGTCAACAATCACCCTCCATTCCCGGCTTAGAATGTAGTGGTCGGACAAAGAAAATAATGTAGTGGTGTGTTTTAAATACTGGCGAGTATTGGTTAGTAGAGGGTTTTGTTTTCTGTCACTCTTTATCACAGATAAACATATAGCATTACATACTGGCGAGTATTGGTTAGTAGTGGGTTTTGTTGTGTGTTACTATGGAGGTGAGTAGTGGGTTTTTTGTGTGTTATACTATGTATGACAGACGAACATATAGCATTGCGTACAGGCGAGTATTAGTGAGCAGTGGGTTTTTATTATTCTCACTATATATCGCACATAAACTTATAGCATTACATACTCAATCTACAAATAATCTTCTATAGCGCCTATATCATCAGCGGACCGAGCTCAGAAGAATTACAGATAAGTATTGGTGAGTAGGGGGTTTTGTTGTTTGTCGCTATGTATCGCATATAAGCATATAGAATTAAATACTGTTGAGTATTGGGGAGTGATGGGCTGACTTGTTTGTCATTGCAAAACGTATGCACCACTGGTACTTCATTGACCAATGTTAAAACACACCATTACATTATTTTCTTTGTCCGACCGCTACATTCTAAGCCGGGAATAGTTATTGTTGATCAAGTACAGACCAATGCTATTAAAGTCATTCAGTTGTGAGCGAGCTGTTGATTATGAGGAATACTCATTATGGTTAGATGTGTTTCAAGTCAGTTAAAACTATCGGGGTTCTGTTTTCTCCCGGGATTTATCCTATACAAAACTGAGTATATTATTTTCACAAGGGCTGATCCTGAATCTTAACAAATAGGACATTGGAACATCACAGAAGGGTGGATAATTTGCTAGGATTAAAAAAAAGTTTTTCTTTATTATTTTTTTCTTGTAAACATGATGGTGTGCCTTGATCCTTCATTCACACCATATCGTACAGGTAATGTATTTATTTGTCAGTGGCTCCGTACCCAACATTGTATCAGCGTCTGTGGTGATTGCAGTATATATATATATATATATATATATATATATATATATATATATATATATATATATATATACTCATATCTCCACATATATAGACACAAATATATGGGTATTCCTGCCACGTAGTCTCGTAATGACTTGGACTGCAGCACTAATGTGTAGGTCAGTGAGTCAGTCAGTGTGTCTAAAGGCCGTAAGGGGCGCTACATGTGTGGTAATGAGGTTACATGGTGTGTAGAACGGACACATGATGGTCAGGGTATGGAGACTGTCTCACTTATAGCTCAGTGCTTGCAGTGACGGTTTGGAATGCCGTTCAAATCCCGCTACAACAAATAAAACTTTTCTACAAAGTGTTCTGTAAAACGTATTAAAATACACCGGTGACGTCAGTCTATTGTTAAAACATTAGATTCGGATCTACGAATTTACTGTTATTTTTACATTGGCCGGCTCGCGCACAATATAAATATTTCAGCAAGACACTGCATGGCTAATGTTTCATAGTTGCCTATAAATGCTGACTATATATTTTGGAATCTTGGAACACAATCATAAACCTATGTTGTGTATCTTAAGTCGAAGAAAGAACTCAATTACGATAGATTCGTAGATCCGAATATCGTCGGCGCTGCGCGCCTCGTACATTCAGATCTACGAATCTATCGAATTTCGTTCTTTCTCCTTGACAAAAAGTCATGTTTGAATGAATGAATGAATAAATGAATGAATGAATGAATGAATGAATGAATGATGAATGAATGAATGAATGAATGAATGAATGAATGAATGAATGAATAAATAAATAAATGAATGAATGAATGAATGAATGAATGAATGAATGAATGAATGAATGAATGAATGAATGAATGAATGAATGAATGAATGAATGAATGAATGAATGAATGAATGAATGAATGAATGAATGAATGAATGAATGAATGAATGAATGAATGAATGAATGAATGAATGAATAGATAAATGAATAAATGAATAAATGGATGGATGGATGGATGGATGGATGGTTAGATGGAAGTTATTATTGACAACCATGTAAAAAATACGGGAATTTCGTCTCTATATCTAGCCTGACTGGTAAGTACGCAGCACAAAAATTGCAGTTCTAGTTGATGGACATGTTTACATCATATGGTCATATTCAGAAGCTAAAATAAAAGCTCCGATTTTTTTGTGATTTTAGACCTGGTCATGTCCCTTTATGTAGAATAAAATCACACTAAGGCCCACTAAGGCGTAGTCGATCAATTTATCTGATAAGTAGGCTACACTTTATATGTAGCTCAGCAGTAGTATGTGGGATTTGACATTTATGTCACACTGGTGTATTTATGAGTGAATATTCGTTTTTTTTAAAAAACTGAGCAAAATAAGCAGTGTTTGCATGCGGTCACTATTATGGTGTGTGGGTGGAAAATTCAACGGACTGACAGAAAAGTATATATTGACATCATTAAAAGTCAACTGGATAATATGTCATTTCTCCCGAATTGATCACAAATATATATATATATGAAACAGAGTCTGCTTAACCCTGAGAACACTGATGTCGACTACAGTAGACATTCTGTGTTTTATTAGAAAGTGTATAATCCCCGATATCCAGCTGTTCAATCTTGAAACACTGATATATTTTGGCACTTAAATTTCACAAATAACACACATTTTTAGTCACTTGAAGTTGTGGATCGCGGTAGCGAGACACAACTTCAAGTGGCTGAAAAGTTAAATTTTTTAGCTCAGTGTTCTGAGGTTTAAGGACAAAACACACCAACGCAAAAGCGAGCGTAAATATGCACGCGACGAGTGACGCGGCGACAGTCGCGACATTCGAGTGACTGTCCACACCATCTTGCAGCATCCGGTCTGACAGTCAGACCACTGGTCTGAGTCTGCCAGTACCACACAACTTGATAGATGAAGATGGTTCACACACCAACGCGAAATGTGAGGCGTTTTTTCCTGTTGTAATGTCAGATAGTGGTAGCAAAGAGTATATATGCATATATACTCTTTGGTGGTAGTGACATAAACCGGTGCGAGAACCGGCTCGACGCGCAAAAAAATGTAGCAACTTTGAAAAAAAATGGCGTAGCCCTTCGCGCTCGCCTACGTTTTTGTGCTGTTTTTTTTACAATGATCAAATAGTGGGTTTGATGACCAACGCGAAATAGGTGATTTCGCGTTGGTCGGTTGCGCTTTAGAAAATATACATGATTTAGAAAGAAGCTAACCCTTAATCCGCTAAATTAAATAATTTAAATTTTCACCAACTCGATTTTTTGTCTCAAGTGGGTGAAAATTCTTATATTTGTTTGATTTGAGACCTACCATTTACAAATCGTGATGTTTAAACACTTTTTGTTCCCCAAAACTGCGATTAAAACAGCTAATAAGACGGATTAAAACGACCGTGGTCGTGATTAGCGGTTTAACCCTTTAACCGTCGGTGCCGCCTATATTCGGGTTTTCATTTTTTATAAGCCACCTTTTAAACATGTTACAGATAAAATGTTACATCAATCAGCAATATTTGAAAACAGTTGACCTGCATTTTGCCAAATCTGAAAAATTTTCACTCACTTGAAGTTGTGGATCGCGTCAGCGAGGCACAACTTCAAGTGGGTGAAAATTTAGATTGAATAATTTGGCGGTTAAAGGGTTATTCTTGAAGCGCTAAATATTTTTTATATAAACCATGGAGACCAAATGGTTTTATTCAATTTGAAATCATCATAAATGTCTTCGTTTGCTCTTTCTGATTCATTTGAATACCTATGTTATGGGTTTACGATCCTTAATACTATTTTCACTCTTTACAGTGTGGTGGTCGACTTTAGTCGTCAGAATCGGACGACTACAGACGTCAGATTCTGACGACTAAAGCCCATGGTGATCGACTTTAGTCGTCAGAATCTGACGTCTACAGACGTCAGATTCTGACGACTAAAGTCGATCCCCGCACTGTAAGGGTTAAAGTGTTAAGAGGAATTGCGTCGACAAAGGTAAATGGGTATTTATGTTAAAAAATGTACATCGTACATGATATTTACACATAAAAAGAAGATAAAGGGCGTTGGCATGATATGTAGATATTTATTTTCTGCAAAAAAGCTACATAATAATATACATATTATAGTAGCGAAGAACAGTATGGAAAAGTGCTGTGATGTAATAAAATGTAATAGATAACAATATATTAAATTATATAGCAAATAATACGGATTAGGTGACTTTTTAGCGTAAGCAAGTCACTAGCAATTAATTTTTTGATTTATCTGCAAATTAGTCTCTCAATATTTTATTGCAATATTTTTAAAGGTTACCTTGACTTACGAAATTGACAGAAGTCCAGAAACAAGTATTGACATATTTATTCCATGTATGCTTAATGCTGCCCAGCATTAAACCAACATAGAAAAAACTTCTTGTGCTTCGATTAAACAGCAATCATCGAGCCAATGCTGGTTTATTGTTGGTCCACCGTCTGCGACGCTGGCCCAACAGTAGAACCGCATTGGCTGAGGATCTCGAGCTTCCTGGCCATCCATCAACTGATCATTCTAGGACATGTATTGATCTGACACACACTTGAGTTGATTTATCGGGTTATGACCTTGTAAAAACGACCATCTGCTGTTATGATTGTAATATAATTTAACCTTAGTCACATCTCTGGTCCAGATGGCATATGGTGAAGGAAATAAGTACAGTCCGTCACAATAAGATCGCTTTGAGCTCTAATTTAAGAAATTGCACTGTGGTATTTCATTATATCAGGACATTTTTAATTGCTCAAAGTGAATACAAATCAGACTAAATAGCTGGATGGGTGCAAGGGGGGAGGGGGGAGAGGGGGGAGACATGTATTTATATAAAAATCTTACAGCGTAATTATAACCTGTATGAATATAGAAACATAAATGAAATATTAGCATGCATTACAGATTACATAAAGATGTATGAAAGATTACATAAAGATGTATCACAGATTACATAGAGATGTATCACAGATTACATAAACATGAATGACAGATTACATAGAGATGTATCACAGATTACATAGAGATGCATGACAGATTACATAGAGATGTAGGACAGATTACATAAAGATGTATGAAAGATTACATAAAGATGTATCACAGATTACATAGAGATGTATCACAGATTACATAGAGATGTATGATAGATTACATAGAGATGTATCACAGATTACATAGAGATGTATGATAGATTACATGGAGATTTATGACAGATTACATAGAGATATATGACAGATTACATAGAAATTGATGCCAGCAGATTACATAGACGTGAACATTTATAATTAAATGTAATGACAATGTGTATATTTCAGATGAAGCAGTTTAATTATATACACGCTCACAAGACATCACAGAGGATATTTAACTGCACAACGCTGATTTATATTATGTAAACCGTGGAGCCCAAAGAGCTTTTTCAAAATTGAAATAAGCCTAAAAGTCTCAGTTAATTCTTTCTGATTCATTTGAACTTCTATGTTATTACACTCCCGTGCAGTGCTTGACTCGGTCTAGTGGCGGCAGTGCCCATGCTGGCTTGCAGTGTAATATGTTATGGGTCTACGACAAATAGAAATATTTTAATTATTTCATTATTTTGCAGGTCATTAAATGGGTTCAAATACCTATATGTAAGTCTTGGTAAATAGGGCATGGTAACAAAACATGAATTTCATCTTCCTTCTTTTTCCATTCAGATTGGGCATACATTACATTGAATGGTAGGAAATCTCAACTGGTTTGAATAAATACTACACCCCACCCCCATTCCTCATTGAATGGTAGAAAATCTCGAATTAAAATACACACCCCCATTATCTGGATACGTCGATAGCCAGAGCTGAGCTGTGCATATATCTATGCACTATTATCACAAATCATAGCGATGGTGAATATTGATCCTCAGAACAAAATTTTAAACCTGTCAATTTGAAATAATCATAAATATCATAATCAGCGCTTTCTGATTCATTTGAATCCGATACTTTTACATTGCGGGGTTTGACTTTAGACGTCATAATCTGACGTCTACAGACGTCAATTTCTGACGTCTAAAGTCAACCCCGCTACGTGCTCTTTATTATTTAGAAATATAATTTGGTATATACTGTACTTTGTATGTATTTTTTGTGTGGGGTAATAATGGAACTAATTGAAAAAATGTAAAGAGTTAATTTAAAGAAAATACGATTGAAATGAGATTTAATTATCTAAACCCACAAGCATGAGTTTACGCTATTACTGCATTAATTGAACAGATTCTACAGAACGCCTCTGATACCACGAGTGAATTATGCACTCTGTTCTATAGTTACATGATCTACATAGACAGGGGTATCAGGTGTGGTGTAGTTTTCTGATGACTGTCACGTCCAATCTGTACCAGTCAGTCAGAGTGTAATGTCCCCCACAGACTCTGCCAGATCCCTGAAATAGATGGAGATGTTATAAAACACACACAGACGAGCTCTTGTTATAAATACATTAAATATTTCACTCCGGAGATAAAAAAATCTGTCACACCAACATTTGAGTCCATAAAATGTAATATCGCTTTTGTAATAATACAATCACGCCTGTGAATGTACAAGCGTTATTATATTATTATATAAGCAGATACTTTTCTCCATTGTTAAATCCGTTATAATGAATAATATTTATTATACAGCTTTTTGAAATGTACACACTAGTCTCTTCCTTTACACAAGCAATAATCATTCACTGAGCTGCTGATATTAGCTCAAAAGAACAGCTGTGACACTCACAATTCTTGTCAATTTTAAAGAAGAATTTTATTTCCTTGATACAACTTTATAAAAATCAATATTGCCACATTCCGGAAAGTAAATCACCTAATTAATCGTTCGGTGCAAAATCAAGTTTCACAAATGTTCACATTTACTCAAATCAAAAACATTTCAACCAGATTCAGATAATTTACCCTTTTTCCCAATTGACTATGCTCGCCATCTTACTGCCTCCACAAAACAGGGAGAGTAAATCACGATCACTCACAATAACCCCCCCCCCCCTTCACCATCTCTAGAGACCCATGATTACTGATGTAGCATTGACGTAGAAGAGTTAAAAATAGATCATCTCTGACATAAAGCAATCGAGATGGAGGATAAATATAACTAAAACTAGACAGTGGCTCGGAGGCTGTAACCCTCCGCCCAAATTATTGATTGCAAGATTTAATGGATTGGTATTTGGCCAAAGACACAACTCTAGAAAAAGCTCATACAAATTTGGTGCTTAATTTAAAAGTAATTGGATGGATTCCTTAATGAAAGCAAGTATTCACCAGTGGTTTCTGGTGAAAAGCAGGTAGTTACCAACGGTTACTGATGAAAAGCAAGTAGCCTAGTTACGAGTGGTTACTGGTAGGAAGCTAGTAGTTATCAATGGCTACTGATGAAGAGCAAGTAGTAACCAGTAGTTACTGGTGAAAAGCAAGTAGTTACCAGTGGTTACTGATGAAGATCAAGTAGTAGCCATTGGTTACTGGTGAAATGCAAGTAGTTACCAGTGGTTACTGATGAAGATCAAGTAGTAGCCATTGGTTACTGGTGAAATGCAAGTAGTTACCAGTGGTTACTGACGAAGAGCACTCAGTAACCAGTGGTTAATCGTGAAAATCAAGCATCCACAAAAAAACTCTTGATTCCGGATCACTAGGCCTTGTCTTCACTGGGCATCACCCCCCCCCCCCCCCACTCTACATGAATTAGAGAAAATGGCCAGATATGATTATTATTACTAAATAAGGTCAATACTTGTGATTACGGATGTATGGATTGACACGGTCAGGTAGAGATAGATCATGTCTGATATACACCGACATGGGGTGAGTGAATTTTGCTTTACATCGCTTTCTGCACAATCCTGACAATATCGCGACAGAAGGAAGCCCGCCGCCGGGACAATGCCCTACTCTTATTTCTAATGACTTCAAGGGTTCTTTATAGTGCACAGTACCATAGGCAGCACTGTACACTCCAGGCCTTTAAACAGTTTGGAACACTGTATATGCACAACCACGATATATGCACAACCACGATATGCACAACCACGATGACAAATATCCGGCCCAACCGGGATTCGAACCTGGTACCTTCAGGTTACCAGCCCCAGTCGATACGAATGAGCCATCGGGGCCGGCCACACCGACATGAAAGTTATATACAGGAAAAATGAACTATCGAGAAGATATGCAAACGGTGTTCTTTTAAGGGCGATATGTGAAAATACGGCACTTGTTCAATGAATATGGTGTGAGCCTTTAGGCTTACACCTTATTCATTGAACAGGTGCTGTATTTTCCTATATTGCACGCAAATGAACAACGTTTGTATTTTCTCAACTTGAAGTGGGGTCTCACAGCGACCCACAGCCTCAAGTGGGCGGAAATTACTCACATTTGTTTAATTTGAGACGAAACATTAGCGAGTCTTGATGTTCAAACACATATTTTATTCACAATAATTAACAATTTTAACAAAAACAGCAAAAATCGTGCTTATCGGTGAATAATCAGGAACACCAGCGTTAAATGAAAGCAAAATATCACAAAAAAAAATGTAAAGAAAATAAAAAACATTTTGAGATTTCCCATATGGAAATACCATATTTTATTTCTTAGGCTTTATATACACAAATATGTACAATAACCGTACAAATATGCAATTGTAAATAAAATTGTGTACATCAGGATGTCGAATACAGGTGACCAGCACCCTAACTAAGTTCGACATCCAGGATAAAATTTATATACATGGTAATTACATTTAAAATTACACTTAAAAATAAAATTAAATAGAAATATATTATACATATTTTTTGTTTCCCGCGCTAAAACCAGAGATAAAATAACTATGGAAAGCGTAGAAACTTATAAAACAACAAGTAGAGCAACATTTAAAAGCATGCAACTTTGTACATGGTAATTCCACTTAAAAGTAAAATTAAAAAAAAATATATTATACATAATTTTTGTTTCCCGCGCTAAAACCAGAGGTGAAATAACTACATAATAGTAGCAAAAAAACCCCTCAGGAATTTGGGATTAATAAAACTGCCCAGCAAAAATGTTAGACTAAATACCTTTTAAACATTTAAACGCCGGATCAACATAATGTTAGAAACAAGTAACTGAAAAAATTATGCAAAAATAGCATTATGAAGCGTTTTAAAAATATTTTTATAATATTTATATTTTATTGTTTAAAAACGTTTAAAAAACGTTTAATGAATGTTTTTCATAATATTTGTATTTAATGGTTAATAATATTCTCTTGATCCGACGTTTTAATGTTGCAACACATTTTCATGTGACTTTTTTAAAACATGTTAGAACATTGTTTTCGCTGGGTATGGAGGCATAACAGTGATCATCATTGCATGACAGATATATATATAAGCTACCTGATATAGTGGGGATATAGTGGGGATCACATCATTTGAATCCGATACTTTTACATTGCGGGGTTTGACTTTAGACGTCATAATCTGACGTCTACAGACGTCAATTTCTGACGTCTAAAGTCAACCCCGCTACGTGCTCTTTATTATTTAGAAATATAATTTGGTATATACTGTACTTTGTATGTATTTTTTGTGTGGGGTAATAATGGAACTAATTGAAAAAATGTAAAGAGTTAATTTAAAGAAAATACGATTGAAATGAGATTTAATTATCTAAACCCACAAGCATGAGTTTACGCTATTACTGCATTAATTGAACAGATTCTACAGAACGCCTCTGATACCACGAGTGAATTATGCACTCTGTTCTATAGTTACATGATCTACATAGACAGGGGTATCAGGTGTGGTGTAGTTTTCTGATGACTGTCACGTCCAATCTGTACCAGTCAGTCAGAGTGTAATGTCCCCCACAGACTCTGCCAGATCCCTGAAATAGATGGAGATGTTATAAAACACACACAGACGAGCTCTTGTTATAAATACATTAAATATTTCACTCCGGAGATAAAAAAATCTGTCACACCAACATTTGAGTCCATAAAATGTAATATCGCTTTTGTAATAATACAATCACGCCTGTGAATGTACAAGCGTTATTATATTATTATATAAGCAGATACTTTTCTCCATTGTTAAATCCGTTATAATGAATAATATTTATTATACAGCTTTTTGAAATGTACACACTAGTCTCTTCCTTTACACAAGCAATAATCATTCACTGAGCTGCTGATATTAGCTCAAAAGAACAGCTGTGACACTCACAATTCTTGTCAATTTTAAAGAAGAATTTTATTTCCTTGATACAACTTTATAAAAATCAATATTGCCACATTCCGGAAAGTAAATCACCTAATTAATCGTTCGGTGCAAAATCAAGTTTCACAAATGTTCACATTTACTCAAATCAAAAACATTTCAACCAGATTCAGATAATTTACCCTTTTTCCCAATTGACTATGCTCGCCATCTTACTGCCTCCACAAAACAGGGAGAGTAAATCACGATCACTCACAATAACCCCCCCCCCCCCCTTCACCATCTCTAGAGACCCATGATTACTGATGTAGCATTGACGTAGAAGAGTTAAAAATAGATCATCTCTGACATAAAGCAATCGAGATGGAGGATAAATATAACTAAAACTAGACAGTGGCTCGGAGGCTGTAACCCTCCGCCCAAATTATTGATTGCAAGATTTAATGGATTGGTATTTGGCCAAAGACACAACTCTAGAAAAAGCTCATACAAATTTGGTGCTTAATTTAAAAGTAATTGGATGGATTCCTTATTGAAAGCAAGTATTCACCAGTGGTTTCTGGTGAAAAGCAGGTAGTTACCAACGGTTACTGATGAAAAGCAAGTAGCCTAGTTACGAGTGGTTACTGGTAGGAAGCTAGTAGTTATCAATGGCTACTGATGAAGAGCAAGTAGTAACCAGTAGTTACTGGTGAAAAGCAAGTAGTTACCAGTGGTTACTGATGAAGATCAAGTAGTAGCCATTGGTTACTGGTGAAATGCAAGTAGTTACCAGTGGTTACTGATGAAGATCAAGTAGTAGCCATTGGTTACTGGTGAAATGCAAGTAGTTACCAGTGGTTACTGACGAAGAGCACTCAGTAACCAGTGGTTAATCGTGAAAATCAAGCATCCACAAAAAAACTCTTGATTCCGGATCACTAGGCCTTGTCTTCACTGGGCATCACCCCCCCCCCCCCCACTCTACATGAATTAGAGAAAATGGCCAGATATGATTATTATTACTAAATAAGGTCAATACTTGTGATTACGGATGTATGGATTGACACGGTCAGGTAGAGATAGATCATGTCTGATATACACCGACATGGGGTGAGTGAATTTTGCTTTACATCGCTTTCTGCACAATCCTGACAATATCGCGACAGAAGGAAGCCCGCCGCCGGGACAATGCCCTACTCTTATTTCTAATGACTTCAAGGGTTCTTTATAGTGCACAGTACCATAGGCAGCACTGTACACTCCAGGCCTTTAAACAGTTTGGAACACTGTATATGCACAACCACGATATATGCACAACCACGATATGCACAACCACGATGACAAATATCCGGCCCAACCGGGATTCGAACCTGGTACCTTCAGGTTACCAGCCCCAGTCGATACGAATGAGCCATCGGGGCCGGCCACACCGACATGAAAGTTATATACAGGAAAAATGAACTATCGAGAAGATATGCAAACGGTGTTCTTTTAAGGGCGATATGTGAAAATACGGCACTTGTTCAATGAATATGGTGTGAGCCTTTAGGCTTACACCTTATTCATTGAACAGGTGCTGTATTTTCCTATATTGCACGCAAATGAACAACGTTTGTATTTTCTCAACTTGAAGTGGGGTCTCACAGCGACCCACAGCCTCAAGTGGGCGGAAATTACTCACATTTGTTTAATTTGAGACGAAACATTAGCGAGTCTTGATGTTCAAACACATATTTTATTCACAATAATTAACAATTTTAACAAAAACAGCAAAAATCGTGCTTATCGGTGAATAATCAGGAACACCAGCGTTAAATGAAAGCAAAATATCACAAAAAAAAATGTAAAGAAAATAAAAAACATTTTGAGATTTCCCATATGGAAATACCATATTTTATTTCTTAGGCTTTATATACACAAATATGTACAATAACCGTACAAATATGCAATTGTAAATAAAATTGTGTACATCAGGATGTCGAATACAGGTGACCAGCACCCTAACTAAGTTCGACATCCAGGATAAAATTTATATACATGGTAATTACATTTAAAATTACACTTAAAAATAAAATTAAATAGAAATATATTATACATATTTTTTGTTTCCCGCGCTAAAACCAGAGATAAAATAACTATGGAAAGCGTAGAAACTTATAAAACAACAAGTAGAGCAACATTTAAAAGCATGCAACTTTGTACATGGTAATTCCACTTAAAAGTAAAATTAAAAAAAAATATATTATACATAATTTTTGTTTCCCGCGCTAAAACCAGAGGTGAAATAACTACATAATAGTAGCAAAAAAACCCCTCAGGAATTTGGGATTAATAAAACTGCCCAGCAAAAATGTTAGACTAAATACCTTTTAAACATTTAAACGCCGGATCAACATAATGTTAGAAACAAGTAACTGAAAAAATTATGCAAAAATAGCATTATGAAGCGTTTTAAAAATATTTTTATAATATTTATATTTTATTGTTTAAAAACGTTTAAAAAACGTTTAATGAATGTTTTTCATAATATTTGTATTTAATGGTTAATAATATTCTCTTGATCCGACGTTTTAATGTTGCAACACATTTTCATGTGACTTTTTTAAAACATGTTAGAACATTGTTTTCGCTGGGTATGGAGGCATAACAGTGATCATCATTGCATGACAGATATATATATAAGCTACCTGATATAGTGGGGATCACATCAAGAGAGGAAGATCATATCATGTCCTCCAATCTCATCATTTTCTAATCGTCAATATTTGCGCATGACAATAGCAATGCATAGATCCTGTTCTACGTTCATGATGTCATGTATTGATCAGTGATGGCCAAGCAGTCAGCAGACTTTGAAATGGATTTTACATTGCAACGTAGCAGTAGCTGATACTATTAACCTTCAAAGAGCAAAATTAATTTAAGGGACATGCCAGGTCTAAAATCATCAAAACATCGGTGATTTTTTTTTGGCTTATTAATATGACCATATGATGTAAACATAGATGTCCATAGACCAGAACTGCAATTTTTTTTTAATTTTTGTGCTGCGCATTCACCAGTTAGGTTAGATATAGAGACGAAATTCTTGATTTCTAATTATTGACAACCATGTCAAAAATAGAAAATACGGGAATCTCGTCTCCATATCTAGCCTAACTGATAAGTTCGCAGCACAAAAATTAAAAAACTTTTGCAGTTCTAGTCTATGGACATGTTTACATCATATGGTCATATTAATTTAAGTTAAAATAAAATCACCGATTTTTTATGATTCTAACCCGGGCATGTCCCTTTGATATGCGATTTATCCATTTCGCACATGGAACATTTTAATTCATACAATGGCGATTTTAGTTTATACACGCAGACGTCATAATCTGATTCCAGATTCTGATACACGTCAATCCCCGCACTGAAAGAGTAAAATATTTATTATGGCCGTAGACCCATAACATAGGTATTCAAATAAAGCGGAAAGAGCTAACTAAGACATGTATGATGATTTCCAATAGTAAAAAAAACTTTGATCTCTTGGTTTACATAAAAATATTTCAGCGCTTTCAGGGTTAATCCATGTCGCATCCGAGTCGTTGCCTCCGTCAACGTCCGTAACTCGTAACTCGTAATAATTCAGTATTGTGGAGAGCCTCCGTGACCGAGAGGTAGCGTACTGGGCCTCAGACCGCCAGGGCGCGAATTCCGAATCATGTGTCTGGAGGACAGTGTCATCTCATTCATCTCACAATCCTCAGGAGGTTCCCCGGGCCCGGCTTAGCTTATAAGTGCACAAAGGCGGCCTAAAACCCCATTCATTTTATTCATTTCGTTTCATTTATTAACGCCACAAAATGATATTTAACTGCATGAAAATACCCTTTTTCTCATAAATATGTCCGGGGATTCAAAAATGTATATGCAATTTATACCAATAACCTTGTGGACGTATCTGTAGCTAATAATATAAACCTTAAAGGAACACAATTAATTAATATGCGTTTTACCCATTTCACGCAAACAATGGCAATGTTGTTTTTGTGTTTGGCCAGCGTCTCAGACAATGGGTCAACATTGAAGCAGCTTGGTTGATCGTCTTATTTGTTGTGCTTTAAACTGTGTAATGCTAATGCGATACACGTCTTTACATAAACCAATCATATCTGTTGACTCTTTCAAGCCTGAATTTAAAATCGCCATCTTCATCCACCACAAGCCGCGACTTCTAGTAGTGGATGAAGATGAATTGTCGCTCTAAAAACCCTAGGAGTAAGAAATAAAGTCATTCTTCAGAGATGCAAAATAGTGTTTGGGTGCATCGCAAGGGTTTAACCCTTACAGCGCGGGATTGACTTTATACGTCAGAATCTGACGTCTGTAGACGTCAGATTCCGACGTGTAAAGTCAGTGGAAACGGCAACGTTGTTAGTATTCAAAGGGTTAACCTTATCCCGTTGATAACGACTATTGTCATTTTTAATCTGTTTTATTAGTCGACCAAATCACTGTCATTGGGAATGAAATATGTGCCTAATCATCAATATTTGTAAGTATTTGTGCTCAAATTAAACAAATATGAGTAATTTTCAGCCACTTGAAGTTGTAGGTCGCAGTAGCGAGACACAACTTCAAGTGGGTGAAAATTTAAATACATTACTTTAGCAGGATGAGGGTTAAAAAAATTAACCCGTTAATCATTAGCCTTAAAGCGCTGAATATTTTTTCAATAAACCATGAAATTCAAAGGGTTTTTTTCAATTTGAAATCATCATAAGTGTCTTACTTAGCTCTTTCAGATTCATTTGAATACCTATGTTATGGGGTTACGGCCAATAGAAATATTTTCACTCTTACTGTGCGCGGATCGACTTTGGTTTGACTATAGTCGATCCCCGAGCTGTAAGGGTTAAAGCGCAAATTCAAATAATTTAAATTATCACCCACTTGAAGTTGTGTATCGCCAACGCAACACACAATTACTGCCATTTTCAAGTGGGTGAAACTTACTGATATTTGTTTAATTTCATTCTGACCTCAGAGGTGATATCAGAGATGATATCTCTGACACCACACACCGATATTTCCGTATGCACACATGGCGGTTGACCTGATTTATCAGCCGTTATGACTTTGTTTTAGTTTTTTCAATAACCAATTCTATAACCACTGAACTTTTTATGGCTATTTACGCTGTTCAGCTACGATGAATTGAGCCATCGTAATTTGCATGAAATTCACTAATTATCATTCGCCATTGTATTGGAACAGATTGAAAATTCTGACAGAAAAGCAATGACATAATCCTTTTCACAACTGCGATTAATTGGAAAAAATAATCTCTTGATGTTTTTTTTTCATTTCTCTGTGAATAAAAACTCATATGTAGCGGAGTAGTGTTTTTTTATATTTGCGATTTATATTTAGGATACACAGTTGTCATAGACCCAATAACAAAACTGCTCGGAACGGGCAGTTTCAGCCAAAAACTGGCTCCTGGTTACAGAGAGAGAGAGAGCGTGGGTTTACCTGAGCGACATACTATGTGTGGAGAAAGGTTTAATTTTAGACAGGACATTTGTAAATCTTGATGTAGGAACGCTCCTTTCATTCCATATAACTGTAATTGGGTCGGGTAATCAAACAAATTAAAAACGACTATGATCTTAGCGGTGGAATGGCTAACCCTTTGAAGCCTGAATTTACCATTGTCATCTTCATCCACTTCAAGTCGTGAATCGCTGTCGCATTTCTCAGCTTGAAGTGGATGAAGATGACTTTTAGTGAACGGCAAATGAAAAAAATACATATTAAAATTACATAAGAGAAATCTATAAAGCTACATATTAAAACTACATATTAAAACCACATATTAAAACCACATAATAAAAAAATGCACATTAAAAACTATTAAAACAGATGCATGAACATTTTGGTTCAAAACCCCTTAGGCTTAGGAAATTAAGTCATTCTTCAGAGACACAAAATGATGATTTAATGGGGTTTGAATGGTTATAACAAGCACACGTGGCTCCCGTAATGTCCTTCATTTCACCCATCATCTCATTATTCTGGTTTTTCATGTTGCTCATTATTTCGCGTCTGCCGGCTGCCGCTTCTCTACAGGTTTCTGCCATTACTGGAAGACGTAATCAGTTGAGGTTTTATATTTGCTGCGCCGTAGACGTGCTAGTGGCGCCACGTCACGACAATAAAATCATGTGATGGAGTGAGGTGTAAACGAACAACCCCGAAAATAACGAGTATATTTGAGTGAACGGCAAACCTGCCAGCCAAGCCAGTGCCGACCGACTGACAAATAAACAAACAAAAACAATCAAGAAAGCAAAAAAAAACAACCCCGAAAAATGTGCGAAGCAACTAATTGACCCCAACCGAACAAACAAACAAACAAACAAACAAACAAACAAACAAACAAACAAACAAACAGAAAAAAACAATCAAACACCCAACCAAGCAAAATCTAGCAAGCATTCAAAAGCAGTCACATAATCAATGCAATCAAACATTGTAGTGTTATATTTTGCTTTGTTTTTTTTCTATTGAAGAAAACAAACCGTGGTAATTTTTATTCAGTGTTTGTTTTCTAATCCTTATCAAATAAATAGTTTAAACTCAACAGCAAATTAATAAACCAATCAACAGGGAATGCCCGTGGTAACTAGATAACTATTGCCCAGCCTTACACAGCAAACTAAAATCAAACATTGAATAATAACACGTAATTAGCATACAAAAATTCAACGACGTTAGCAATCAAAAGATTAGTGCTATAATCCAACGAAATAAACCATTAATATATTTATTGTGTATGCTTTCTAGTCGTTGGAATTGCGTCTGAAATGTGGACTCTCGAAAAATCGATTTTCTAAGAAGTTGATAGTAAAAACATAGAAAGAAAGAACATGAACGAAAGCAATAGTAGAAATTCAGGAGACTTCTACATAGATATGAGGTCGCTAGTCTGAAAGATTACATATATGCGACCCTCCATGCGAAAAGGGCATGACCTTACTGTTTCAATAACTGAAAAAAATTAAAGAATATTTTTTTTATTTATTTTTTATTTTGCATATTTTCAATTTAGTAATGTGAGCTCCAAAATAAAATTTTAAATGACGTCATAAATAGTTGTAACAAAGACGTCGGGGAGTATCTTCTCGCATGACGGGTCACATTGAAAAGGACTAGTTCATATCATTCGCGCTATTAATGATGATAAAAATAACCGAAAATAATTATGACTTAATAAAACTACATGTGAACAAAATTATATAATTGTAGTGTGTACATAATACAAAAAACTACTCATATGAGCAAACAAAACAATTGACCAAATGACAGGTATTTGAATAATTTTCAATATAAAACGTTTCATATAAAGTTTAGGACAGAATTATCTGGAGCGCATGCTTTTCGTCGATTTCTGCGTCAATTTTGAACCGATTTCCTTGTAATTTTGCACAGGACGTTTCAAAGTCATGTCCTAACATGGGTGACAATTTCGCGAAATTATTTTGAATATTTTTAGCGTTAAACCTTTTGACATGTAATAGCTCGTCTATGGAACCAGCTTCCACAACATATTCGCATGACAGATAGTTTAAGCTCATTTAAAAGACAGTTGGGTGTTTTGTATAAGTCACATTTAATTGATTTCGATATCAACAATCGTTGTACATGGGGTATTATCTGCTGCTGTTCTGAGTGTGATGTACGATAATACTTAGTCTGAGAAACATATGCTCTACATTGATATCACTGCAACCTTTACTGTCTGAGTTGATGGGGGAAAGCTTTTCGCTACGCTACTTTTTCCAAAGACTCGACAGCGAAGTCGACGGAAGACCTGGTTAACGTAGGGGTTGGCAGTTGACGAACCACCGTGTCCGACTTTTATTGGCATGTATACATTGTGTTTCGGTAGCGCGACGGCTTTACGAGTTAACGCCAGCCGATGGTTTTTAGACTAATCGTAATAATTTTATATAGGAATGTTTATGTTAAAAGCATGACAATTATTATAGCTTGCATATTTTGATTATAAAAATCTTCTACTTGTATTTATTTTATAAGCTTCTACGCTTTCCAGAGTGTGTTTTTTGCTACCATTTATAATAATGTGTAGTTATTTTATCTCTGATTTTGGCGCGGAAAACTCATATTATTATGTATATTATTTGTTTATACTTTTATGCTTATACTTTTTGTACATAGATGAATATAAATATAGTTGCTGCCTAGCTTGCAGAGGCTTTTAGAAGCCTGTTCTAGCGCAGCACGACCAATGTTGTATATAATATTTTATTGATATAATGTGTATATTTTTTTTGTATCTGTTTTTAAATATATATATGTATTGGTCAAAAGCTAAATAAAATAAAAAAAATAAAATAAAAATTCAATAATTAGCGTAATGGGCTTATTATATGGAGGGATGTCATTTTTTCAATTTACTACATGTCAAATGGTCTAACTTTTGAAATATTTAATATAATTTCGCGAAAACATGCGCTACAGATAATTGTGTATTAGACTATGGATCATTAAACCTGTGCAAATAATTTATCTTTTATTTTATCAGATGTTTCATGAACCTAAAACGAAGACACATCAGCAAACACAAGACCTTAAGCGATGACACAGCGTCGCAGACGATGGGCCAACTTTAAATCAACATTGATTCAAAATAGCGCGTTAGTTTAGTCCTACATGATGACTACTTCATGGAATGAATACGGTATGTTTTGCATCGCGACAATTTTTTTATGAAGGAGCTCATTATAGCTGGAGAAAATGTTGCAAAATGTGGGTCCGACACGTGGCTGCCATTTAAGGGAGGGACACGCAGCCAGACTCACTGTGCACTAGTCACATCACATTGAACCAGTGCTGGGATAATGTCGGGCCAGCGTCGCAGACGATGGCCCAACTTTAAACCAACATTGATTGAATGTCTCATGTATACTGAGTGCGAGAAATCCAGGCGAAAATCGATAGCAGCAACTCCAGCCATGGCAACAGTTTCCGGCTAAAAAAGATATTTTTTACAAATCCATCAGATTTTTATGGGATGCCTGTCTATTTCTATGACAAAGTCACACTACATGACAGCCCCTTTTCTAAAGATGACAGTCTTAAGGGAGGTTTTTTTATTGCTTCAATGAAAGCCAGACTGCGTCTACTAATGGTCTCATGGTACTTGTAGAGAAATAAAAAAGTGAGTGCTTGAGGAAAGACTAAAACAAAATAAATGAATAAATAAACGAGCGAACGAATAAATGAAAGAATGAATGAATGAATGAATGAATGAATGAATGAATGAATGAATGAATGAATGAATGAATGAATGAACGAACGGACGAATGAATGAATGAATGAATGAATGAATGAATGAATGAATGAATGAATGAATGAATGAGAATGAATGAATGAATGAATGAATGAATGAATGAATGAATGAATGAATGAATGAATGAATGAATGAAACAAACGAACGAACTAATGAATAAAGAATAAAAAAACGAACGAACGAACAAACAAATGAACTAATTAATAAATGAATAAAACGGGTGAATGAATGAATGAATAAATGAATGAATGAATGAATGAATGAATGAATGAATATGAATAAATGAATGAATGAATGAATGAATGAATGAATGAATGAATGAATCAAAGAAAGAAAGAAAGAAAGAAAGAAAGAAAGAAAGAAAGAAAGAAAGAAAGAATGAATAAATTAATTAATGAATTAATGAATGAATGAATGAATAAATGAATGAATGAATGAATGAATGAATGAATGAATGAATGAATGAATGACACAGACAAAGAATTCGGTCTGAAGCCGAGCACGCTACCTCTCGGTATGTGAAGATTCCCACAATCTTCATGAGAATATTTACGAATGTACTAAGTTGATATTTCCCCCCATGTATGACTAATGCTCTTTATATTTCTTATTCAAATCCGCTCTGTGGGCACTGTGAATGGTAGGTAAATGAAATGAATCGGGCTTTAGGCCACCTTTGTGCACATATAGGCTAAACTGGGCCAGGAGAACCTCCTGAGGATGGTGAGATGAATGAGATACCACAATACTGACTTTCACACGTGGATGGGGAAGAAACATTTTTGTTTCTTTCAAACCGCCGAGACCGGGAACCGAACCCCGAACTCTGGCGTGAAAGGCAGCGGTGCTAACCACTACCCTAGGGCCCCCGCGCAACAGTTTAAAGGTTAACACAGTAAAAAATGGTAAAAATGTACTGAGTTGATATTTCCCCCCATGTATGACTAATGCTCTTTATATTTCTTATTCAAATCCGCTCTGTGGGCACTGTGAATGGTAGGTAATTATGTCATACCATATATCATACCATATATCTTCATCATCCGCAGAATATCAGCCTAATTATCAATTTGGATGACAGAACAACACACTACAGGGCAAACTCAATAACTCAGCTTCTTGGAAGATAAGCATTCACAGGGCAGCATAGCTTAATATACTCGAGCTGCAGATAATACGACTGAGTGTAATATTTCATGGCTTTTTTTTGCAAGAGAAACGAGACTAATTATGCGATTGGGCAATATTCTATTCTATAATAACCATAAAAATAACACACAAGATATAGAAATGTAAAAAAGAGATATTTTTCTTGCACATCGAACGTTACTTTCCGATAGAACTGCATACCTCAAGATCAAACAAAATTACATTTACTTTGTTCTCTTTGTAATCAAACAACTATGGTGGGACAAAATAATGTCTTTACTGCTTTTGTCAAGGAATAAAAAAGTAGAAAAACTCTTTGCCTGCATCTCTGTCGGAAGCAAAAATTGTATCAGGGAATCTAATGTGATTTCTCCCCGGAAGAAAAATCAATAAAGATGTAGATAGAATTGTGTTAATAGATTCAGATGCTGGACTCATGGTCATAGGCAAATGTATCCGCATATTTATTGTATCTAAAATGCAAACGTAGCGGCATCATAGATAGATTTAAAAAATACTTCCAATTATAACAATGACATTCTTTTTAAAATATTGACTGCGGATAACATTTATTCGGGTTATATACTCCTCTGCACTGATATTAGATTGACCCTTAACCCTTTAAGCCCTCACGATGCATTAATGTATCATTTTACATCCCTGAAAACAGACTAATTTTTTCTACAACAAAGGGTTTTAGAACGAACATTTCCATGAAACTGGTTTACCAATACATGTCAATTATCTTTATTTTTTAAACCACATCAAATCATCTTCATCTACTACAAGTCGAGAATTGCGACAGCAATTCCTGGCTTGTAGTGGATGAAGATGACAATAATAAATTCAGGCTTTAAAGGGTTACTGCGCTAAGTTACAGAATGTAGATTTCATCAACTCTACACCGCGACCCACAACTTCAGGTTTGCCAGTCATGCATGCTTCCCGGGTTCGAACCCCACTGATCGTGCGTGGGGTTTCAGAGCAATAACCTGGTTTCTCCCTCCTCAATGTGACTAGTAGGCGTTCAGATTATTGGCGGCCTCGTCGAGTTAAGGATGAGACCAGTGTATCGACGTAAGTTTTGCGCAGGTTCACGCGCTGCGCGCTCCTTACACACACATACTTTAGTCGTTTGTAATCTATTCTACTAGCAAACGAAATAAATATCTGTAATTTTCACCCAAAAGACACAACTTCAGGTGGGTGAAAATAGTATTTTTAATGTAGAGCTTTTTCTTAACCCAAGTTCACAATAATGCGATTTTTATACATTGAAAACTAAGCTTAATCGACCTTGAAATGACATTACAAGGGTCTACTTGAAATATTACATCACGATTTAAAAAAATAAACTTGTGTTTTTTGTGGGGAAACTGGGCAAAGACGAGTTATAGGGCTAGTCAAGCTCTCAGCATCCTTTGAATGCTAGGGCGGGGACCCTGGTGCAGTGGTTAAAGCTGCCTGCTTAGAAAGTCGGCGATCGCGAGTTCGAACTCCGCTCTGGCATACAAGATTCAAAGAAACAAATTGTTTCTTCCTTGCTCACTCGTAAATATACAATATTGTGGAGATCCTCCGTGACCGAAAGGTAGCCTGCTCGCCCTCAGACCGCCAGGGCTCGAATTTGAATCCTGTGTCTGGAGGGCAGTGTCATCTCATTCATCTCACTATCCTCAGGAGGTTCTCCTGGACCAGTTTAGCCTTTATGCGCACAAAAGGGACCTAAAACCCTATTCATTTCATTTCCTTGGGATGCTAGAGCGCCACTAGTGGCTGATGAGCAGCCAGCATCAATGGCGGATTTGCCAGCTGCACGGCTACCAAATAACGAACTCGTCCTCAATTAACGGGGAAAAGTCACCCTGAATTAGACATTATGTCCGTGAGTCACATAATTAGTTATTAACATGGTTGCCTGGCAAGCCCGGCCAATTTCATGAAGCTCGGCCACGCCGCGTAGTGTGGCTCTGGGAACCAGAGTATTACCATGGCTGCCCATTTGTAACCCTTTCAATCATGAATGTACCACTGTCATCCTTCTCCAATACAAGTCGCGAATTGCTGTCGCAATTCTCGACTTTTATTGAATAAAGATGACTTCAAGTGGGAGCCAAATGAAATAATATATCGTTAATAAAAGAACAGTTCTATGAAAATGCTCGTTCCACAATTTGTAGGAAATTAATTCCTTCTTCAGAGATGCAAAATGATGCTTTTATGCATCGTGAGAATTTAAAGGGTCAAAGGCATCCACATAGAATGAGTAAATCCCAGCAAACCTGATGCTGGCCTGACGTTGGGCCAGCATTGAAAACGGTGGGCCATCATTAGGCCAGCACCGTAAAATGTCTTGTTTGCTGAATTGTGCTCGCGATGCAAAAATAGGGTAATGAGCGCTTCAAGTACAAGCCTAGACCCCTAGATCAAATAATCACGATACAGTAAATCAATGATGATCCAATGTTGACTCAATGTCGTAAACAATGGAACAATGTTGAACCAACGTTGGGTCACTTTTTGTGTTTTTTCCCAGCTGAATATGCTTTCTGGGGAAAAAGGAGTCGTCGACTACACGATTGATTGATTAATTGATTGATTGATTGATTGATTGATTGATTTATTGAGTGAGTGAGTGAGTGAGTGAGTGAGTGAGTGAGTGAGTGAGTGAGTGAGTGAGTGAGTGAGTGAGTGAGTGAGTGAGTGAGTGAGTGAGTGAGTGAGTGAGTGAGTGAATTGAATGAATGAATGAATGAATGAATGAATGAATGAAATGACAACGCATTTGAATTACTGTGATTTTAAATACACCGATGAAGGCAGTCTATTGTTAAAACAGTAGATTCGGATCTACAAATCTACTGTTATTTCGTACTGGTCAGGTAAGGCACAATATACGTGTTTAACCATGGAACTGCATATCAAATATTTCATAGTTTAGCCATACTGACAATGAAATTGAGTTTTCTATATCAAATCTTGGAACAGCTGAGCATGTTCTGTGTATTTTAAGTGTCGAAGTAAGAACTCAATAACAATAGATTCATAGATCAGGATATACTCGGCGCTGCGCGCCTTGTACATTCGGATCTATGTATCTATCGAATTTTCTCCTTGACAGAGAGTGATTCCATCGCGTTTAACATAAGATGGTTTCAAACTACACATATCTTATGTGCACTAGGTGCGCGTCGGGGGGGGGGGGGCGAGGTCAGATGAAAAATCGTTGAGAAACAACACCTGTTAAATATTCAAATGATATGCATCAATCTATAATGTTTCTAAATATAAACGGGATGGATGTAAAGTCGGTCAATCTCTAGACCCGCGTTTCATACCAGCACCTGCCATGTGAACTAAGATAACGTCACAGCAACGAAATATTCTGTCTAATATTGGTTTAATGCTGGTCCACCGTCTGCGACGCTGGCCCAATATTACCCCAGCTTTGGATCAATTGCTCGTGTTGGCTGATGTAAGCCATTCATATAAGAGATAACTCCTTAGTTTCCATCTCACAGTTTTCCAATATCTTCTACATCTATCTAAAAGATACAAACAAAAGATTTTGGCAGCTACTGAACAAATGACAATTCTGCTTCGGCAATAATATGCGAGAGAAATCGAACAAAGACTACTTAAATTCAGGCTTCAGCATACAGCGAGGAGGCAATAAACATTGATGGATAATCAATGGTCTTTTATGTTGGACTGACGTAGGTCTTTATCTTAGCAAACACTACACGTTGAACCAATATTGGTATAATGCTGGTCCAGCGTTGTAGACGGTGGGCCAGCATTACACCAACATTGGTTGAGCGTCTTCTGTTTTCTCTTAACACCTGAAATCCTGAGTCTCATTCTAATTTTAAACCTTTTCACCTGAAATCCAAAATTTTACGTCAGTTTTTAACCTTCTCACCTGCAAACCCAAGTATTATTCCAGCTTTAAACCTTGTCATTTTTTAGTAAGATACATCTGGGTTTAATGGTTTTTTTTTTGCTCATTTTTTATTGACAACATTTGCGAATATTTGGACGTGAAATGTGCAGATTTAGCAATTTATCTATTTATCTCTTCTTCGAAGCTCCACATCTGTCTTAACGTTTTTCCGATGTCAATTTGTGGGTCGAGCAGTGAGACACAAACTTCAAGTGGATGAAAATTACATTTATTGCTCAAGAACACAGAATGTCATGCACAAAAAGATGATTTAACAAGAAGCATTTTATCATGAATGATTGTTGCTAATAATGTATGTGAGATATCATCTTGCCCAGTCAAATCAGACAGGCAGACCACAAGTCTGCCTCTAGGAGACAACTTGATAGCAGAAGGTGGTGAGATATTATAGCCTTGATATTCCATGATTGCGGTTATTATGTCTCCCCTCTCACAGAGAGGTGGGGACATGTTGCTTTACCTCTGTCCGCTCTGTCTGTGCGTTCAGTCCCATTCATTTCTGCAAGCACTTTTTATCGTGCAGGCGGTCAAACATGAGACGTTGACCCAATGCCAGGCTAATGGTGGCCCACCGTCTACGACGCTGAGCCAACATTAGCCCAGCATTGGGTTACCGTGTCGTTTTTGGCGCCACGCTGAATGTGGGCCAGCGTCACAGACGGCGGGCCAACATTAACCCAGCTTTGGTTCAAAGCATCGTGTCCGTACCGCCAACATGCAGGTACCGCAGCATGAAGTACTGGCTAGGACTGAATGGATACTGGCCAGCATCGGCGACGCTGGCCCATCATTTAAGAGACATTGGGTCGTGTCGGCTTGTAATCGCCACCAGCAGTAAGCAATACCAGATCAGCTGCTATTCCCAGAAAACACAAAACATTTGTATAACATTTGTAAAACATCGGCCCAACATCTTCGACGTTGGTCCAGCATTGTACAAATGCTATACAAATGTTTACTGGGTTGAACGCAGCCCAGAAAACACCAGGCGTTAAACCAGTGCTGGTTTGATGCTGAGCCAGCGTCGCAGACGGTGGGCCAGCATTGGACCAGCATTGAGTCGACGTCGTGTTTGCTGGGAGTGTTGACAAGTGTTTCGCACTGAAACGGAATAATAAATTCAGCTCAGTACATAGTCTCTACTGTCTACAGGAGCCATTTGATAACATTAATTACAAAAGCCATTGACACTACATCTATTAGCTATCAACCTTTATGGTTATGCTGCTGGAGGGGAGCCATCTTCAGTTGTTTGCTTACAAAAAACTAGATTCTTCTAGTTAAGATGTTGATGTCCTGTGAGGCTACTATATGAATCTTCGACGATCAAGTTGTGTGCCACACGCAAACCGCTTGTGCAGATTTGGCTGGACAAGATGACTATATAAATCTTGGGCTGTGAATTGCTGTCGCACAAAGTTTTGATTTTGGAAAATACGTGAGTGCTCAGAAAGTTCATATCTTCATGGATTATATCACTCTGTAAATATATGTGCTGTATGAAAGCGACACAGATGCTGAATGGGCCAAAGATCAAAGGTCGTGGAAATCTGTGCATTCGATTGGAAATGTACGGTTTGCTGACCAAACAATATGTGTGGGATTTAAATACATATGTTATAAATCAGGCTACTTTATAAATCAAGACATAGATGAAAAATGGTGTGTTTCTACGTTGATCTCTACTCGTCGCTGATCATGGAGGCATATTCCAAACACAAGGACAAAACAGCTAACCCTTGTCATTGCGTAATTGTATATGCACCACATCAAACACGAGGTACTAGTATTCAGCCAATGTAGCGTTAACCCTCGAAGCGCTGAAATATGTTCATATAACTCAAGATACCAAATGGGTTGTCCCAATTTAAAATCATCATAAATGTCTTAGTTAGCTCTTTCCGCTTCATTTGAATACTATGTTATGGGTCTACGACGGTTATAAATATTTTTATTCTTTTAGTGCGGAGATTGACTTCTGCTGTAAGAATCTGACGTCCACATGGACGTCAGATTATTAAGCATAAAGTCGACCCTCGCGCTGTAAGGGTTAACCCAGACGCTGTCTCAACATTGAAGTAACGTTGGCTGAACGCCTTGTACTTACGTGGATGCTCCAAATAACAGTTCAACCCCCAGAGCGCTGATGTCGACCACAGTAGACATATACACATATACACCTGCATAACATGCTGTTAAAAAGAAAATTATATGTCTCAAATCTTTAAGAACTGATATATTTCCGGACACAAATATCACAAATCAACTAAATTGTCAGTCACTTGAAGTTGTTGATCGCGGCAGCGAGCCACAACACCGAGTGACTGAAATTTGAAAATAATGGGTCAAAGTTCTAGTGGTTAATTGGCCTTCTCAGGTACTCAATAATTGATTACGTCAACCTCCGTCCTAATGCTCATGTTTGTTTTGATGCAAATCAATTATATTCATAATTGATTACGTCAACATCTGTCCTGATGTTCGTGTTTATTTATATGCAAATCAATTATATTTATAGCCTTGGCCCTAAATGAAATCAATCATGTACTAAACATATTCTATACATGTGCATATTTTATTACCACAAATAAGTCTGTACTGACCTTAAATTTATATCAATAAAATATATATTTATCTGTATAGTTATTTATTGGAATTTACATTTCGATTGTAATGAAACCTTTTCTGATCTAAGCCCGGATGCGGGGCTGTTAGAACAGCTGTGTCCCGGGTGATAACAATGACAAAGAAAAGAGCACGATAGATTCATAGATCCGAATACAAACGTTATATCGATTATATTTGAGATATATTCAGCCGAATATTTTTAGATTTAGGAATGTATTGTAATGAAGTTTTGTCTTAGATTTAACTTTTCCAGATCTGGGATCGTCATAATATGACGTCCATAGACTGTCCCCATAACATAGGCATCCAAATAAAGCAGAGTGAGCTAACTAAGACATTTATGATGATTTAAAATTAAAAAAACTATGGTTTATTTAAAAATATTTCAGAGCCTAAATTAGGGTTTAAAATATAATAGCAGAAATACATCAGAGATAATAAAAGGCATGCTTAAACCGCAGACAATAGACGTTGCCCAGTGTTGAAGTATCATTGGACCACCTTCTCAGACGATGGGGCAACATTGACGCAGCTTGGTTTATCGTCTTATTTGTTGTGCTTTAAACTGTGTAATGCTAATGCGATACATGTCTTTAGATAAACCAATCATATCTGTTGACTCTTTCAAGCCTGAATTTAAAATCGCCATCTTCATCCACTACAAGCCGCGACTTCTAGTAGTGGATGAAGATGAATTGTCGCTCTAAAAACCCTAGATGTAAGAAATAAAGTCATTCTTCAGAGATACAAAATGGTGTTTGGGTGCATCGCAAGGGTTTTACCCTTACAGTGCGGGATCGACTTTAGACGTCAGAATCTGACGTCTGTAGACGTCAGATTCCGACGTCTAAAGTCGATCCCCGCACTGTAAGAGTGAAAATATTCATAACGATTGTAGACCAATAACATAGGTATTCAAATGAATCAGGAAGAGCTGAGCAATAGATCTATGATGAATAAAATAAAACCCTTGTATCTCCATGGTTTATTTTAAAAAATATTCAGCGCTTTAAGGGTTGAAGGGTTGATTTAGTGATACGGTTTTTATCATTCTTGCTGCTAAAATAACTCACCTTTAATTTCCTTTCTTGATGTTATATAAAAAGAATTAGCCCGAGCACATAGTTATGGGATTTAATTTTTCACCCACTGGAAGTTGTGTTTCGCTACCGCGACCCGCAGCTTCAAAGAGTGAAAATGAGTTACATTTGTGAAATTTGAACAAAAAAAATGGCTAATCTAGCAGATTTAGCGTTTATTTCTCTTTTATATTTTCTCGTTTGAAAGACAAATGAAATAGTGGAGACGGCAATAAACGTGGTTATTATTCATATTATTGTCATTTTTAATTTGTTTTATCAATTGATCAAATCACTGTCATTGGTAATGAAATGTGTGTCTAAACATGATAACATGAATATTTGTAAGTATTTGTGCTCAAATTAAGCAAATATGAGTAATATTCAGCCACTTGAAGTTGTGGGTCGCGGTAGCGAGACACAACTTTAAGTGGCTGAAAATTTAAATACATTACTTTAGCAGGATTAGGGTTAACATTCTTAACCCGTTAATCATTAACCCTTAAAGCGCTGAATATTTTTCATCAAGCCATGAAATTCAAAGGTTTTTTTTTAAATTTGAAATCATCATAAGTGTCTTACTCAGCTCTTTCCGATTCATTTGAATACCTATGTTATGGGCTTACGGTCAATAGAAATATTTTTACTCCTACTGTGCGCGGATCGACTTTAGTCGTCAGAATCTGACGTCCACAGACGTCAGAAAGTCGATCCCCGAGCTGTGAGGGTTAAAGCGCTAATTCAAATAATTTAAATTTTCACCCACTTGAAGTTGTGTCACGCTACCGCAACACACAATTACTGCCATTTTCAAGTTGGTGAAACTTACTGCCATTTGTTTAATTTCATTATGACCTCAGAGATTATATCTCCTACAAACATACATACATTTATCGGCTTGCTCCAGGATATTTCTGTAGCCGCCCGTAGAGGCCTAACAAGCAGGGCTCAACCCCTCCATGTCTCCCTTCCCCTTGCGGGGTACCTGGACAGGAGAGGCAAGCATCCACCAATTTCCCCTCCCCATTCCCCCCTCCCTCTTTCTAAGTCAAGCTTCTACTTTACTCCCCCCTCTACTTTTACCTTGAAGTTTGAACCCTTAACCCAACCCCCTTTCCTTCTGTTGGTAGGACCCCGCGTCTTCCTGTTCCAACATATATTTCCGTATGCACACATGGCGGTTGACCTGATTTATCAGCCGTTATGACTGTGTTTTAGTTATTCAATAACCATTTCTACAGCCACGGAACTTTTTAGGGCGTTCACTCCGAATTATTATTTATCATTTCTTACTATTTCGTTTAATCTAATAGTTTGCTGCAGGTGAGAGCTATTTACGCTGTTCAGCTATGAATGAATTTAGCAATCGTAATTTGCATGACATTCACTAATTACCATTCGCCATTGTTGTGGAACAGATTGTAAATTCTGACAGAAAAGCAATAACAGAAACCTATTCACAGCTGCGCGTAAGTGGAAAAAAAATTCTTCTGATGCTTTTCCATTTCTCTGTTTATAAAAACTCATATGTAGCGGATTAGTGGTGTTTTATATTTGCCTTTAATATTTAGGACACACAGGGTTGTTTATAAGCCTATATTTGTCATATACCTAATAACAAGACTGGTCGGAACGGGCAGTTGCAGCGAATAACTGGCGCCTGGTTAGAGAGAGAGCGTGGTTTTACCTGAGCAACATACTAAGGGTGGAGAATGGTTTAATTTTAGAGAACATTTGTTAATATTGATGTGTGAACGCTCCTTTCATTCCCTACAACTGTAATTGGGTCGGGTAATCAAACAAATTAAAATTTGACTATGGTCTTAGCGGTGAAATGGTTGAACCATTGAAGCCTGAATTTACCATTGTCATCTTCATCCACTACAAGCCGTGAATTGCTGTCGCAATTCTCAGCTTGAAGTGGATGAAGATGACTTTTAGTGAGCGGCAAATGAAAAAAATTCATAACTATACAAATACAAAACTACATAACAAAAATCTATAAAACTACATATTAAAACTACATATTAAAACCACATATTAAAAAAATGCACGATAAAAACTATTAAAACAGATGCATGAACATTTTGGTTCAAAACCCCCTAGGCTTAGGAAATTAAGTCCTTCTTCAGAGACACAAAATGATGATTTAATGGGGTTTGAATGGTTATAACAAGCACACGTGGCTCCCGTAATGTCCTTCATTTCACCCATCATCTCGTTTTTCTGGTTTTTCATGTTGCTCATTATTTCGCGTCTGCTGGCTGCCGCTTCTCTACAGGTTTCTGTCATTACCGGAAAGACGTAATGAGTTGAGGTTTTATATCTGCTGCGCCGTAGACGTGCTAGTGGCGCCACGTCACGACAATAAAATCATGTGATGGAGTGAGGTGTAAACAAACAAGCCGAAAATAACGCTTGTATTTGAGTGAACGGCAAACCTGCCAGCCAAGCCAGTGCCGACCGACTGACAAATAAACGAACAAAAGCGAACAAAAAAGCAAAAAAAACAACCCCGAAAAATCTGCGGAGCAACTAATCGACCCCAACCGAACAAACAAACAAACAAACAAACAAACAAACAAACAAACAAACAAACAAACAAACAAACAAACAAACAGAATAAACAATCAAACACCCAACCAAGCAAAATATAGCAAGCATTCAAAAGCAGTCACATAATCAATGCAATCAAACATTGTAGTGTTATATTTTGCCTTGTTTTTTTTCTATTGAAGAAAACAAACCGTGGTAATTTTTATTCAGTGTTTGTTTTCTAATCCTTATCAAATAAATAGTTTAAACTCAACAGCAAATTAATAAACCAATCAACAGGGAATGCCCGTGGTAACTAGATAACTATTGCCCAGCCTTACACAGCAAACTAAAATCAAACATTGAATAATAACACGTAATTAGCATACAAAAATTCAACGACGTTAGCAATCAAAATATTAGTGCTATAATCCAACGATATAAACCATTAATATATTTATTGTGTATGCTTTCTAGTCGTTGGAATTGCGTCTGAAATGTGGACTCTCGAAAAATCGATTTTCTAAGAAGTTGATAGTAAAAACATAGAAAGAAAGAAAATGAACGAAAGCAATAGTAGAAATTCAGGAGACTTCTACATAGATATTAGGTCGCTAGTCTGAAAGATTACATATATGCGACCCTCCATGCGAAAAGGGCAGTGAGGTCCAGAGGTCCAAAATTCTTTTTTTAGTTGATTTAAAAGCCATGACCTTACTGTTTCAATAACTGAAAAAAATACAAGAATATTTTTTATTATTTGTTTTATAAGATTTTGCATATTTTCAATTTAGTAATGTGAGCATCAAAATAAAATTTTAGATGACGTCATAAATAGTTGTAACAAAGACGTCGGGGAGTATGACGGGTCACATTGAAAAGAACTAGTTCATATCATTCGCGCTATTAATGATGATAAAAATAACCGAAAATAATTATGACTTAACAAAAGTACATGTGAACAAAATTATATGATTGTAGTGTGTACATAATACAAAAAACTACTCATACGAGCAAACAAAACAATTGACCAAATGACAGGTATTTGAATAATTTTCAATATAAAACGTTTCATATAAAGTTTAGGACAGAATTATCTGTAGCGCATGCTTTTCGTCGATTTCTGCGTCAATTTTGAACCGATTTCCTTGTAATTTTGCACAGTACGTTTCAAAGTCATGTCCTAACATGGGTGACAATTTCGCGAAATTATATTGAATATTTTAAAAGTTAAACCTTTTGACATGTAATAGCTCGTCTGTGGAACAAGCTTCCACAACATATTCGCATGTCAGATAGTTTAAGCTCATTTAAAAGACAGTTGGGTCTTTTGTATAAGTCACATTTAATTGATTTCGATATCAACAATCGTTGTACATGGGGTATTATCTGCTGCTGTTCTGGGTGTGATGTACGATAATACTTAGTCTGAGAAACTTATGCTCTACATTGATATCACCGCAACCTTTACTGTCTGAGTTGATGGGGGAAAGCTTTTCGCTACGCTACTTTTTCCAAAGACTCGACAGCGAGGTCGACGGAAGACCTGGTTAACGTAGGGGTTGGCAGTTGACGAACCACCGTGTCCGACTTTTATTGGCATGTATACATTGTGTTTCGGTAGCGCGACGGCTTTACGAGTTAACGCCAGCCGATGGTTTTTAGACTAATCGTAATAATTTTATATAGGAATGTTTATGTTAAAAGCATGACAATTATCATAGCTTGCATATTTTGATTATAAAAATATTCTACTTGTATTTATTTTATAGGTTTCTACGCTTTCCAGAGTGTGTTTTTTGCTACCATTTATAATAATGTCTAGTTATTTTATCTCTGATTTTGGCGCGGGAAACTCATATTATTATGTATATTATTTGTTTATACTTTTATGCTTATACTTTTTGTACATAGATGAATATAAATATAGTTGCTGCCTAGCTTGCAGAGGCTTTTAGAAGTCTGTTCTAAGGCAGCACGACCAATGTTGTATATAATATTTTATTGATATAATGTGTATATTTTTTTTGTATCTGTTTTTAAATATATATATGTATTGGTCAAAAGCTAAATAAAATATAAAAAAATAAAAATAAAATTCAATAATTAGCGTAATGGGCTCATTATATGGAGGGATGTCATTTTTTCAATTTAATACATGTCAAATGGTCTAACTTTTAAAATATTTAATATAATTTCGCGAAAACATGCGCTACAGATAATTGTGTATTAGACTATGGATCATTTAACCTGTGCAAATAATTTATCTTTTATTTTATCGGATGTTTCATGAACCTAAAACGAAGACACATCAGCAAACACAAGACCTTGAGCGATGACACAGCGTCGCAGACGATGGGCCAACTTTAAATCAACATTGATTCAAAATAGCGCATTAGTTTAGTCCTACATGATGACTACTTCATGGAATGAATACGGTATGTTTTGCATCGCGACAATTTTTTTATGAAGGAGCTCATTATAGCTGGAGAAAAAGTTGCAAAATGTGGGTCCGACACGTGGCTGCCATTTAAAGGAGGGACACGCAGCCAGACTCACTGTGCACTAGTCACATCACATTGAACCAGTGCTGGGATAATGTCGGGCCAGCGTCGCAGACGATGGCCCAACTTTAAACCAACATTGATTGAATGTCTCATGTATACTGAGTGCGAGAAATCCAGGCAAAAATCGATAGCAGCAACTCCAGCCATGGCAACAGTTTCCGGCTAAAAAAGATATTTCTTACAAATCCATTAGATTTTTATGGGATGCCTGTCTATTTCTATGACAAAGTCACACTACAGTCTTAAGGGAGATGGCAGTCTTAAGGGAGGTTTTTTTATTGCTTCAATGAAAGCCAGACTGCGTCTACTAATGGTCTCATGGTACTTGTAGAGAAATAAAAAAGTGAGTGCTTGAGGAAAGACTAAAACAAAATAAATGAATAAATAAACGAGCGAACGAATGAATGAATGAATGAATGAATGAATGAATGAATGAATGAATGAATGAATGAATGAATGAATGAACGAACGGATGAATTAATGAATGAATGAATGAATGAATGAATGAATGAATGAATGAATGAATGAATGAATGAGAATGAATGAATGAATGAATGAATGAATGAATGAATGAATGAATGAATGAATGAATGAATGAATGAAACAAACGAACGAACTAATGAATAAAGAATAAAAAAACGAACGAACGAACAAACAAATGAACTAATTAATAAATTAATAAAACGGGTGAATGAATGAATGAATAAATGAATGAATGAATGAATGAATGAATGAATCAAAGAAAGAAAGAAAGAAAGAAAGAAAGAATGAATAAATAAATGAATGAATGAATGAATGAATGAATGAATGAATGAATGAATGAATGAATGAATGAATGAATGACACAGACAAAGAATTCGGTCTGAAGCCGAGCACGCTACCTCTCGGTATGTGAAGATTCCCACAATCTTCATGAGAATATTTACGAATGTACTGAGTTGATATTTCCCCCCATGTATGACTAATGCTCTTTATATTTCTTATTCAAATCCGCTCTGTGGGCACTGTGAATGGTAGGTAATTATGTCATACCATATATCATACCATATATCTTCATCATCCGCAGAATATCAGCCTAATTATCAATTTGGATGACAGAACAACACACTACAGGGCAAACTCAATAACTCAGCTTCTTGGAACATAAGCATTCACAGGGCAGCATAGCTTAATATACTCGAGCTGCAGATAATACGAGTGTAATATTTCATGGCTTTTTTTTGCAAGAGAAACGAGACTAATTATGCGATTGGGGAATATTCTATTCTATAATAACCATAAAAATAACACACAAGATATGGAAATGTAAAAAAGAAATATTTTTCTTGCACATCGAACGTTACTTTCCGATAGAACTGCATACCTCAAGATCAAACAAAATTACATTTACTTTGTTCTCTTTGTAATCAAACAACTATGGTGGGACAAAATAATGTCTTTACTGCTTTTGTCAAGGAATAAAAAAGTAGAAAAACTCTTTGCCTGCATCTCTGTCGGAAGCAAAAATAGTATCAGGGAATCTAATGTGATTTCCCCCCGGAAGAAAATCAATAAAGATGTAGATAGAATTGTGTTAATAGATTCAGATGCTGGACTCATGGTCATAGGCAAAGGTATCCGCATATTTATTGTATCTAAAATGCAAACGTAGCGGCATCACAGATAGATTTAAAAAATACTTCCAATTATAACAATGACATTCTTTTTAAAATATTGACTGCGAATAGCATTTATTCGGGTTATATACTCCTCTGCACTGATATTAGATTGACCCTTAACCCTTTAAGCCCTCACGATGCATTAATGCATCATTTTACATCCCTGAAAACAGACTATTTTTTCCTACAACAAAGGGTTTTAGAACGAGCATTTCCATGAAACTGGTTTACCAATACATGGCAATCTTCTTTATTTTTTAAACCACATCAAATCATCTTCATCCACTACAAGTCGAGAATTGCGACAGCAATTCCCGGCTTGTAGTAGATGAAGATGACAATAATAAATTCAGGCTTTAAAGGGTTAATGCGCTAAGTTACAGAATGTAGATTTCATCAACTCTACACCGCGACCCACAACTTCAGGTTTGCCAGTCATGCATGCTTCCCGGGTTCGAACCCCACTGATCGTGTGTGGGGTTTCAGAGCAATAACCTTGTTTCTCCCTCCTCAATGTGACTAGTAGGCGTTCAGATTATTGGCGGCCTCGTCGAGTTAAGGATGAGACCAGGTTCACGCGCTGCGCGCTCCTTACACACACATACCTTAGTCGTTTGTAATCTATTCTACTAGCAAACGAAATAAATATCTGTAATTTTGGGTGAAAATTGTATTTTTAATGCAGAGCTTTTTCTTAACCAAAGTTCACAATAATGCGATTTTCATACATTAAAAACTAAGCTTATTTGACCTTGAAATGACATTACAGCTATGCCATACTAAAGTACTGAGGGTTTTGTATCTGGGTGTCATGTTATATTAGGCTGCGTCTATCATAGTTGTTTAAAAGGGTCCACTTGAAATATTACATCACGATTTAAAAAAATTAACTTGGGTTCTAGGAGTAAGTTTTTGTGGGGAAACTGGGCAAAGACGAGTTATAGGGCTAGTCAAGCTCTCAGCATCCTTTGAATGCTAGGGCGTGGGTCATGGTGTAGTGGTTAAAACTGCCTGCTTGGAAAGTAGGAGATCGCGGGTTCAAACCCCGCTCTGGCATTTAAGTTTCAAAGAAACAAATTGTTTCTTCCCTGCTCCCTCGTAAATATTCACTATTGTGTATATTCTCCGTGACCGAGAGGAAGCCTGCTCGCCCTCAGAAAGTCAGGGCTCGAATTTTAGTGACCTAAAACCGCATTCATTTCATTTCCTTTGGATGCTAGGGCGCCACTGGTGGCTGATGAGCAACCAGCATCAATGGCGGATTTGGCAGCTGCACGGCTACCAAATAACGAACTCGTCCTCAATTAACGGAGAAAAAGTCACCCTGGATTAGACAATCTGTCCGTGAGTCACATAATTAGTTTTTACCATGACTAGCCATGTTTAAAGGCGTCCACACAGAACGAGAAAATCAAGATGCTGGGCTTAAGTTGGGCAAACGGTGGGTCAGCATTAGACCAGCATCGGTAAACGTCTTGTTTGCTGAATTGTGCTCGCGCTGCAGAAATAGGGTAATGAGTGCTTCAAGTACAAGCCTAGACCCCTAGATCAAACAATCTCGATACAATAAACCAATGATGGGTCAATGTTGGATCAATAACGTAGACAGTATACCAACGTTGCCCCAACGTTGAGTCTAAATATGTCTTTTATGAAGAAAGAACTCAATAACAATAGATACATAGATCTGAATATACTCGGCGCTGCGCGCCTCGTACATTCGAATTTATGTATCTATCGAATTTTCTTCTTTCTCCTTGACAGAGAGTGATTCCATCCTTTCTAACATAAGATGGCTGTAATCTACACATATCTTATGTGTGCTAGGTGTGTGTGTGGGGGGGGGGGGGGGGGGGTCAGGTGAAAAATCGTTGAGAAGCAACATCTGTTAAACATTCAAATGATATGCATCAATCTAGATTGATTCTAAATATAAACGGGATTGATGTAAAGTCGGTCAATCTCTAGACCCGCGTTTCATACCAGCACCTGCCATGTGAACTAAGATAACGTCACAGCAACGAAATATTCTGTTCAATGTTGGTTTAATGTTGGTCCACCGTCTACGACGCTGGCCCAACATTACCACAGCATTGGGTCAGCCGCTCGTGTTGGCTGATGTAATCCATTCATATAAGAGATAATTCGTTAAGTTTCCATCCCACAGTTTACATCTATCTAGAAGATAAAGCAAACGATTTTGTCAGCCACTGAACAAATTACCATTCTGCTTCGGCAATAATATGCGAGAGAAATCGAACAAAGACTACTTAAATTCAGACTTCAGCATACAGCGAGGAGGCAATAAACATTGATGGATAATCAATGGTCTTTTATGTTGGACTGACGTAGGTCTTTATCTTAGCAAACACTACACGTTGAACCAATATTGGTATAATGCTTTTTATGTCAGTTTTTAACCTTCTCACCTGCCAACCCAAGTTTTATTCCAGCTTTAAACTTTTTCATTTTTTAGTAAGATACATCTGGGTTTAATGGGTTTTTTTTGTTTATTTTCTATTGACAACATTTGCGAATATTTGGACGTGAAATGTACAGATTTAGCAATTTATCTATTTATCTCTCCTTCGAAGCTCCACATCTGTCTTAACGTTTTTCCGATGTCAATTTGTGGGTCGAGCAGTGAGACACAACCTTCAAGTGAATGAAAATTACATTTATTGCTCAAGAAAACAGAATGTCCTGCACAAAAAGATGATTTAACAAGAAGCATTTTATCATGAATGATTGTTGCTAATAATGTATGTGAGATATCATCTTGCCCAGTCAAATCAGACAGGCAGACCACAAGACTGCCTCTAGGAGACAACTTGATAGCAGAAGGTGGTGAGATATTATAGCCTTGATATTCCATGATTTCGGTTATTATGTCTCCCTCTCACAGAGAGGTGGGGACATGTTGCTTTACCTCTGTCCGCTCTGTCTGTGCGTTCAGTCCCATTCATTTCTACAAGCATTTTTTATCGTGCAGGCGGTCAAACATGAGACATTGACTCAATGCCGGGCTAATGGTGGCCCACCATCTACGACGCTGAGCCAACATTAGCCCAGTATTGGGTTACCGTGTCGTGTTTGGCGCCAGGATGAATGTGGGCCAGCGTCACAGACGGCCGGCCAACATTAACCCAGCTTTGGTTCAAAGCATCGTGTCCGTAAGCCAAAATGCAGGTACCGCAGCATGAAATACTGGCTAGGACTGAATGGATACTGGCCAGCATCGGCGACGCTGGCCCATCATTTAACAGACATTGGGTCGTGTCGGCTTGTATTTGCCGCCAGCAGTAAGCAATACCAGATCAGCTGCTATTCCCAGCAAACACAAACATTTGTATACCTTTTGTACAACGTCGGCTCAACATCTTCGACGTTGGTCCAACATTGTACAAATGTTATACAAATGTTTACTGGGTTGAACGCAGCCCAAAAAACACAAGGCGTTGAACCAGTGCTGGTTTGATGCTGAGCCAGCGTCGCAGATGGTGGGCCAGCATTGGACCAGCATTGAGTCAACGTCGTGTTTGCTGGGAGTGTTGACAAATGTTTCGCACTGAAAAGGAATAATAAATTCAGCTCAGTACATAGTCTCTACTGTCTACAGGAGCCATTTGAAAACATTAATTACAAAAGCCATTGGCATCACATCTATTAGCTATCAACCTTTATGGTTATGCTGCTGGAGGGGAGCCATCTTCAGTTGTTTGCTTACAAAAAACTAGACTCTTCTAGTTAAGATGTTGATGTCCTGTGAGCCTAACTATATGAATCTTCGAGGATCAAGTTGTGTGCCACACGCGAACCGCTTGTGCAGATTTGGCTGAACAAGATGACTATATAAATCTTGGGCTGTGAATTGCTGTCGCACAAAGTTTTGATTTTGGAAAATACGTCAGTGCTCAGAAAGTTCATAATCTTCATCGATTATATCACTCTGTAAATATATGTGCTGTATAAAAGCGACACAGATGCTGAATGGGCCAAAGATCAAAGGTCGTGGGGATCGGTGCATTCGATTGGAAATGTACGGTTTGCTGCCCAAACAATATGTGTGGGATTTAAATACATATGTTATAAATCAAGCTACTTTATAAATCAAGACATAGATGAAAAATGGTGTGTTTCCACATTGATTTCTACTCGTCGCTGATCATGGAGGCATATTCCAAACACAAGGACAAAACAGCTAACCCTTGTCATTGCGTAATTGTATATGCACCACATCAAACATGAGGTACTAGTATTCAGCCAATGTAGCTTTAACCCTCAAAGCGCTGAAATATGTTCATATAACTCAAGATACCAAATGGGTTGTCCCAATTTAAAATCATCATAAATGTCTTACTTATCTCTTTCCGCTTCATTTGAATACCTATGTTATGGGTCTACGACGGTTATAAATATTTTTATTCTTTCAGTGCGGAGATTGACTTCCGCCGTAACGTTGGCTGAACGCCTTGTACTTACGTGGATGCTTCAAATAACAGTTCAACCCCCAGAACGCTGATGTCGACCATAGTAGACATATACACATATACACCTGCATAACATGTTGTTAAAAAGAAAATTATATGTCTCAAATCTTTAAGAACTGATATATTTCCGGACCCAAATTTCACAAATCAACTAAATTGTCAGTTACTTGAAGTTATTGATCGCGGAAGCGAGACACAACTCCGAGTGACTGAAATTTGAAAATAATGGGTCAAAGTTCTAGTGGTTAATTGGCATTCTCAGGTACTCAATAATTGATTACGTCAACCTTCGTCCTAATGCTCATGTTTGTTTTGATGCAAATCAATTATATTCATAATTGATTACGTCAACATCTGTCCTGATGTTCGTGTTTATTTATATGCAAATCAATTATATTTATAGCCTTGGCCCTAAAGGAAATCAATCATGTACTAAACATATTCTATACATGTGCATATTTTATTACCACAAATAAGTCTGTACTGACCTTAAATTTATATCAATAAAATATATATTTATCTGTATAGTTATTTATTGGATTTTACATTTCGATTGTAATGAAACCTTTTCTGATCTAAGCTCGGATGCGGGGCTGTTAGAACAGCTGTGTCCCGGGTGATAACAATGACAAAGAAAAGAGCACGATAGATTCATAGATCCGAATACAAACGCTATATCGATTATATTTGAGATATATTCAGCCGAATATATTTAGATTTAGGAATGTATTGTAATGAAGTTTTGTCTTAGATTTAACTTTTCCAGATCTGGGATCGTCATAATATGACGTCCATAGACTGTCCCCATAACATAGGCATCCAAATAAAGCAGAGTGAGCTAACTAAGACATTTATGATGATTTAAAATTTAAAAAAACTATGGTTTATTTAAAAATATTTCAGAGCCTAAAATAGGGTTTAAAATATAATAGCAGAAATACATCAGAGATAATAAAAGGCATGCTTAAACCGCAGACAATAGACGTTGCCCAGTGTTGGAGTATCATTGGACCACCTTCTCAGACGATGGGGCAACATTGACGCAGCTTGGTTTATCGTCTTATTTGTTGTGCTTTAAACTGTGTAATGCTAATGCGATACATGTCTTCAGATAAACCAATCATAACTGTTGACTCTTTCAAGCCTGAATTTAAAATCGCCATCTTCATCCACTACAAGCCGCGACTTCTAGTAGTGGATGAAGATGAATTGTCGCTCTAAAAACCCTAGGTGTGAGAAATAAAGTCATTCTTCAGAGATGCAAAATGGTGTTTGGGTGCATCGCAAGGGTTTAACCCTTACAGCGCGGGGATAGACTTTATACGTCAGAATCTGACGTCTGTAGACGTCAGATTCCGACGTGTAAAGTCGATCCCCGCACTGTAAGAGTAAAAATATTCATAACGATTGTAGACCAATAACATAGGTATTCAAATGAATCAGGAAGAGCTGAGCAATACATTTATGATGAATAAAATAAAACCCTTGTATCTCCATGGTTTATTTTAAAAAATATTCAGCGCTTTAAGGGTTGAAGGGTTGATTTAGTGATACGGTTTTTATCATTCTTGCTGCTAAAATAACTCACCTTTAAATTCCTTTCTTGATGTTATATAAAAAGAATTAGCCCGAGCACATAGTTATGGGATTTAATTTTTCACCCACTGGAAGTTGTGTTTCGCTACCGCGACCCGCAGCTTCAAAAAGTGAAAATGAGTTACATTTGTGAAATTTGAACAATAAAAAATGGCTAATCTAGCAGATTTAGCGTTTATTTCTCTTTTATATTTTCTCGTTTGAAAGACAAATGAAATAGTGGAAACGGCAATAAACGTGGTTATTATTCATATTATTGTCATTTTTAATTCGTTTTATCAATTGATCAAATCACTATCATTGGTAATGAAATGTGTGTCTAAACATGAATATTTGTAAGTATTTGTGCTCAAATTAAGCAAATATGAGTAATTTTCAGCCACTTGAAGTTGTGGGTCGCGGTAGCGAGACACAACTTTAAGTGGGTGAAAATTTAAATACATTACTTTAGCAGGATTAGGGTTAACATTCTTAACCCGTTAATCATTAACCCTTAAAGCGCTGAATATTTTTCATCAAACCATGAAATTCAAAGGGTTTTTTTTAATTTGAAATCATCATAAGTGTCTTACTTAGCTCTTTCCGATTCATTTGAATACCTATGTTATGGGCTTACGGTCAATAGAAATATTTTTACTCCTACTGTGCGCGGATCGACTTTAGTCGTCAGAATCTGACGTCCACAGACGTCAGAATCTGACTAAAGTCGATCCCCGAGCTGTGAGGGTTGAAGCGCTAATTCAAATAATTTAAATTTTCACCCACTTGAAGTTGTGTAACGCTACCGCAACACACAATTACTGCCATTTTCAAGTTGGTGAAACTTACTGCCATTTGTTTAATTTCATTATGACCTCAGAGATTATATCTCCTACAAACATACATACATTTATCAGTGTTTATCGGTTTGCTCCAGGATATTTCTGTAGCCGCCTGTAGAGGCCTGACAAGCAGGGCTCTACCCCTCCATGTCTCCCTTCCCCTTGCGGGGTACCTGGACAGGAGAGGCAAGCATCCACCAATTTCCCCTCCCCATTCCCCCCTCCCTCTTTCTAAGTCAAAGCTTCTACTTTACTCCCCCCTCTACTTTTACCTTGAAGTTTGAACCCTTAACCCAACCCCCTTTCCTTCTGTTGGTAGGAACCCGCGTCTTCCTATTCCAACATATATTTCCGTATGCACACATGGCGGTTGACCTGATTTATCAGCCGTTATGACTTTGTTTTAGTTATTCAATAACCATTTCTACAACCACGGAACTTTTTAGGGCGTTCACTCCGAATTATTATTTATCATTTCTTACTATTTCGTTTAATCTAATAGTTTGCTGCAGGTAAGAGCCATTTACGCAGTTCAATATGAATGAATTTTGCCATCGTAATTTGCATGCCATTCACTAATTACCATTCGCCATTGTTGTGGACCCGATTGTAAATTCTGACAGAAAAGCAATAACAGAAACCTATTCACAGCTGCGCGTAAGTGGAAAAAATAATCTTCTGATGCTTTTCCATTTCTCTGTGAATAAAAACTCATATGTAGCGGATTAGTGGTGTTTTATATTTGCCTTTTATATTTAGGACACACAAGGATGTTTATAAGCCTATATTTGTCATATACCTCATAACAAATCTGCTCGGAGCGGTCAGTTTCAGCCAAAAACTGACGCCTGGCTAGAGAGAGAGCGTGGGTTTACCTGAGCAACATACTAAGGGTGAAGAATGGTTTAACTTTAGAAAACATTTGTAAATCTTGATGTAAGAACGCTCCTTTCATTCCCTATAACTGTGATTGGATCGGGTAATCAAACAAATTAAAAACGACTATGGTCTTAACGGTGGAATATTTAACCCTTTGAAGCCTGAATTTACCATTGTCATTTTCATCCACTACAAGCCGTGAATTGCTGTCGCAATTCTCAGCTTGAAGTGGATGAAGATGACTTTTAGTGAACGGCAAATGAAAAAAATACATATTAAAACTACATAAGAAAAATCTATAAAACTAGTTATTAAAACTACATATTAAAACTACATATTAAAAAAATGCACATAAAAAACTATTAAAACAGATGCAAGAACATTTTGGCTCAAGAACATTTGTAAATCTTGATGTAAGAACGCTCCTTTCATTCCCTATAACTGTGATTGGATCGGGTAATCAAATAAATTAAAAACGACTATGGTCTTAACGGTGGAATATTTAACCCTTTGAAGCCTGAATTTACCATTGTCATTTTCATCCACTACAAGCCGTGAATTGCTGTCGCAATTCTCAGCTTGAAGTGGATGAAGATGACTTTTAGTGAACGGCAAATGAAAAAAATACATATTAAAACTACATAAGAAAAATCTATAAAACTACATATTAAAACTACATATTAAAACCACATATTAAAAAAATGCACATAAAAAACTATTAAAACAGATGCAAGAACATTTTGGTTCAAAACCCCTTAGGCTTATGAAATTAAGTCCTTCTTCAGAGACACAAAATGATGATTTAATGGGGTTTGAATGGTTATAACAAGCACACGTGGCTCCCATAATGTCCTTCATTTCACCCATCATCTCATTTTTCTGGTTTTTCATGTTGCTCATTATTTCGCGTCTGCCGGCTGCCGCTTCTCTACAGGTTTCTGCCATTACTGGAAGACGTAATGAGATGAGGTTTTATATCTGCTGCGCCGTAGACGTGCTAGTGGCGCCACGTCACTATAATAAAATCATGTGATGGAGTGAGGTGTAAACAAACAACCCGAAAATAACGGGTGTATTTGAGTGAACGGCAAACCTGCCAGCCAAGCCAGTGCCGACCGACTGACAAATAAACAGACAAAAACAAACAAAAAAGCAAAAAAAAACTACCCCGAAAAATCTGCGAAGCAACTAATCGACCCCAACCGAACAAACAAACAAACAAACAAACAAACAAACAAACAAACAAACAAACAAACAAACAAACAAACAAACAAACAAACAAACACACAAACACACAAACACACAAACAAACAAACAAACAAACAAACAAACAAACAAGCAAGTAAGCAAACAAACAAACAAACAAACAAACAAACAAACAAACAAACAAACAAACAAACAAACAAACAAACAAACAAACAAACAAGCAAACAAACAAACAAACAAACAAACAAACAAACATACAAACAAACAGAATAAACAATCAAACACCCAACCAAGCAAAATCTAACAAGCATTCAAAAGCAGTCACATAATCAATGCAATCGAACATTGTAGTGTTATATTTTGCTTTGTTTCTTTCTATTGAAGAAAACAACTCGTGATAATTTTTATTCAGTGTTTGTTTTGTAATCCTTATCAAATAAATAGTATAAACTTAACAGCAAATTAATAAACCAATCAACAGGGAATGCCCGTGGTAACTAGATAACTATTGCCCAGCCATATACAGCAAACTGAAATCAAACATGGAATGATAATACGTAATTAGCATACAAAAATTCAACGACGTTAGCAATCAAATATTAGTGCTATAATCCAACGAGATAAACCATTAATATATTTATTGTGTCTGCCTTCTAGTCGTTGGAATTGCGTCTGAAACGTGGACTCAGACTCGAAAAATCGATGGTAAAAATATAGAAAGAAACAACATGAACGAAAGCAATAGTAGACATCAGGTCGCTAGCGTGGAAGCCATCTGAAAGAATATGTGACCCTTCATGCGAAAAGGGCAGTGAAGTCCAGAGGTCCAAAATTATTTTTAATTTGATTTAATAGCCATGTCCTTCCTCTTTCAATAACTGAAAAAAAAAATTGAAGATATATTTCACTTTTCGTTTTATAAGATTTTGAATATTTTCATTTTGGTTATGTAATCATCAAGATTAAATTTTAAATGACGTCATAAATAGTTGTAACAAAGACGTCGAGGAGTATCTTCTCGCATGACATTGAAAAGGACTAGTTCATATCATTCGCGCTATTGATGATGATAAAAATAACTAAAGATAATTATGACTTAATAAAAGTACCTGTCAACAAAATTAGGTGATTGTAGTGTGTACATAATACAAGAAACTACTTATACGAGCAAACAGAACACTTGACCAAATGACCAGAATTATCTGTAGCGCATGCTTTTCGGTGATTTCAGCGTCAATTTTGAACCGATTTCTTTAAAATTTAGCACAGGTCATTTCCAAGTCATGTCCTAACATGGGTGACCATTTCGCGAAATTATATTGAAAATTGCAATAGTTAAACCATTTGACATGTAATAAAATTCAAGAATTAGCGTAATGTGCTTATTATCTGGAGGGACGTCATATTTTCAATTTACTACATGTTAAAAGTTCTAACTTTTGAAATATTTCGCGCAAACATTCGCTACAGATAATTTTGTATTAGACTATAGATCATTAAACCAGGGTGACTGTGCAAATAATGTATCTTTTATAATATCGGATGTTTCATGAACCTAAAACGAATACACATCAGCAAACACAAGACTTTGAGCGATGGCCCAGCGTCGCAGACGATGGGCCAACTTTAAATCAACATTGATTCAAAATAGCGCGTTAGTTGGGTCCTACATGATAACTACTTCATGGAATGAATACGGTATGTTTTATATCGCGACAATTTTTTTATGAAGGAGCTCATTATAGTTGGAGAAAATGTTGCAAAATGTGGGTCCGACACGTGGCTGCCATTTAAAGAAGGGACACGCAATCAGACTCATAGTGCACTAGTCACATCACATTGAACCAGTGCTGGGTTAATGTCGGGCCAGCGTCGCAGACGATGGCCCAACATTAACCCAACATTGTACAATGTCTCGGGTGTACAGAGTGCGAGAAATCCAGGCGAAAATCGATAGCAACAACTCCAGCCATGGCAACAGTTTCCGGCTAAAATAGATATTTTTTACAAATCCATTAAATTTTTATGGGATGCCTGTCTATTTCTATGACAAAGTCACACTACATGACAGCCCCTTTTTTTAAAGATGACAGTCTTAAGGGAAGTTTTTTTATTGCTGCAATGAAAGCCAGACTGCGTCTACTAATGGTCTCATGGTACTTGTAGAGAAAGAAAAAGTGAATGCTGGAGGAATGACTAAAACAAAATAAACGAAAAAATGAATGAATGATTGAACAAATAAATGAAAGAATGTATGAATGAATGAATGAATGAATGAATGAATGAATGAATGAAGAATGAATGAATGAATGAATGAACGGATGAATGAATGAATGAATGAATGAAACAAACGAACGAACTAATGAATAAATGAATGAAAAAACGAACGAACGAACAAACAAATGAATTAATTAATAAATGAATAAAACGGGTGAATAAATGAATGAATGAATGAATGAATGAATAAATGAATGAATGAATGAATGAATGAATGAATGAATGAATGAATCAAAGAAAGAAAGAAAGAAAGAAAGAAAGAATGAATAAATGAATGAGTGAATGAATGAATGAATGAATGAATGACACAGACAGAGAATTCGGTCTGAAGCCGAGCACGCTACCTCTTGGTATGTGAAGATTCACACAATCTTTATGAGATTATTTACGAATGAACTGAGTTGATATTTCCTCCCATGTATGACTAATGCTCTTTATATTTCTTATTCAAATCCGCTCTGTGGCATTGTGAATGGTAGGTAATTATGTCATACCATATATCATACCATATATCTTCATCATCCGCAGAATATCAGCCTAATTATCAATTTGGATGAAAGAACAACACACTACAGGGCAAACTCAATAACTCAGCTTCTTGGAAGATAAGCATTCACAGGGCAGCATAGCTTAATCTACTCGAGCTGCAGATAATACGACTGAGTGTAATATTTCATGGCTTTATTTTTTGCAAGAGAAACGAGACTAATTATGCGATTGGGGAATATTCTATTCTATAATAACCATAAAAATAACACAAAAGACATGGAAATGTAAAAATAAGACTAACAGATATATTTTTCTTGCACATCGAACGTTACTTTCCGATAGAACTGCATACCTTAAGATCAAACAAAATTACATTTACTTTGTTCTCTCTGTAATCAAACAACTATGGTGGGGAAAAATAATGTCTTTACTGCTTTTGTCAGGGAATAAAAAAGTAGAAAAACTCTGTCTTTCTTTGCCTGCATCTCTGTCGGAAGCAAAAATTGTATCAGGGGATCTAATGTGATTTCTCCCCGGAAGAAAAATCAATAAAGATGTAGTTAGAATTGTGTTAATAGATTCAGACGCTGCACTCCTGGTATAAATAAGACTAAAAGATATATTTTTCTTGCACATCGAACGTTACTTTCCGATAGAACTGCATACCTTAAGATCAAACAAAATTACATTTACTTTGTTCTCTCTGTAATCAAACAACTATGGTGGGGAAAAATAATGTCTTTACTGCTTTTGTCAGGGAATAAAAAAGTAGAAAAACTCTGTCTTTCTTTGCCTGCATCTCTGTCGGAAGCAAAAATTGTATCAGGGGATCTAATGTGATTTCTCCCCGGAAGAAAAATCAATAAAGATGTAGATAGAATTGTGTTAATAGATTCAGACGCTGCACTCCTGGTCATAGGCAAAGGTATCCGCATATTTATTGTATCTAAAATGCAAACGTAGCGGCATCACAGATAGATTAAAAAAATACTTCTAATTATAACGATGACATTCTTTTTAAAATATTGACTGCGAATAGCATTTATTCGGGTTATAGGCTATACTCCTCTGCACTGATATTAGATTGACCCTTAACCCTTTAAGCCCTCACCATGCATTAATGCATCATTTTACATCCCTGAAAACAGACTAATTTTTCCTACAACAAAGGGTTTTAGAACGAGCATTTCCATGAAACTGGTTTACCAATACATGGCAATTTTCTTTAAACCACATCAAATCATCTTCATCCACTACAAGTCGAGAATTGGGACAGCAATTCTCGGCTTGTAGTGGATGGAGATGACAATAATAAATTCAGGCTTTAAAGGGTTAATGCGCTGAGTTACAGAATGTAGATTTCATCAACTCTACACCGCGACCTACAACTTCAGGCTCGCCAGTCATGAATGCTTCCCGGGTTCGAACCCCACTGATCGTGTGTGGGGTTTCAGAGAAATAACCTTGTTTCTCCCTCCTCAATGTGACTAGTAGGCGTTCAGATTATAGGCGGCCTCGTCGAGTTAAGGATGAGACCAGTGTATCGACGTAAGTTTTGCGCAGCTTCACGCGCTGCGCGCTCCTTACACACACATACCTTAGTCGTTTGTAATCTATTCTACTAGCAAACGAAATAAATATCTGTAATTTTCACCCACTTGAAGTGGGTGAAAATTGTATTTTAAATGCAGAGCTTTTTCTCAACCCAAGTTCACAATAATGCGATTTTCATACATTAAAAACTAAGCTTATTTGACCTTGAAATGACATTACAACTATGCCATACTAAAGTACTGAGGGTTTTGTATCTGGGTGTCATGTTTTATTAAGCTGCGTCTATCATAGTTGTTTAAAAGGGTCTACTTGAAATATTACATCACGATTTAAAAAAATAAACTTGGGTTCTAGGAGTAAGTTTTTGTGGGGAAACAGTGCAAAGACGAGTTATAGGGCTAGTCAAGCTCTCAGCATCCTTTGAATGCTAGGGCGTGGGTCATGGTGTAGTGGTTAAAGCTGCCTGCTTGGAAAGTAGGAGATCGCAGGCTCAAACCCCGCTCTGGTATTCAAGATTCAAAGAAACAAATTGTTTCTTCCCTGCTCACTCGTTAATATACAATATTGTGGAGATCCTCCGTGACCGAAAGGTAACCTGCTCGCCCTCAGACCGCCAGGGCTCGAATTTGAATCTTGTGTCTGGAGGGCAGTGTCATCTCATTCATCTCACCATCCTCAGGAGTTTCTCCTGGACCAGTTTAGCCTTTATGCGCACAAAAGTGACCTAAAACCCTATTCATTTCATTTCCTTCGGATGCTAGAGCGCCACTAGTGGCTGATGAGCAGCCAGAATCAATGGCGGATTTGCCAGCTGCACGGCTACCAAATAACGAACTCGTCCTCAATTAACGAGGAAAAAGTCACCCTGGATTAGACAATCTGTCCGTGAGTCACATAATTAGTTTTTACCATGACTAGCCATGTTTAAAGGCGTCCACACAGAACGAGAAAATCAAGATGCTGGGCTGAAGTTGGGCAAACGGTGGGTCAGCATTAGACCAGCATCGGTAAACGTCTTGTTTGCTGAATTGTACTCGCGCTGCAAAAATAGGGTAGTGAGTGCTTCAAGTACAAGCCTAGACCCCTAGATCAAACAATCTCGATACAATAAACCAATGATGGGTCAATGTTGGATCAATGTCGTAGACAGTAGACCAACGTTGCCCCAACGTTGAGTCTAAATATGTTTTTTATGAAGAAAGAACTCAATAACAATAGATACATAGATACGTATATAGTCGGCGCTGCGCGCCTCGTACATTCGGATTTATGTATCTATCAAATGTTCTTCTTTCTCCTTGACAGAGAGTGATTCCATCGTTTCTAACATAAGATGGCTGTAATCTACACATATCTTATGTGTGCTAGGTGTGTGTGTGTGTGGGGGGGGGGGGGTCAGGTGAAAAATCGTTGAGAAGCAACATCTGTTAAACATTCAATTTATATGCATCAATCTATAATGATTCTAAATATAAACGAGATGGATGTAAAGTCAATCTCTAGACCCGCGTTTCATACCAGCACCTGCCATGTGAACTAAGATAACGTCACAGCAACGAAATATTTTGTCCAATGTTGGTTTAATGTTGGACCACCGTCTACGACGCTGGCCCAACATTACACCAACATTGGGTCAATTGCTCGTGTTGGCTGATGTAAGCCATTCATATAGGAGATAACACGTGAGTTTTCATCCCACGGTTTTCCAATATCTTCTACATCTATCTAGAAGATACAGACAACAGATTTTAGCAGCGACTGAACAAATGACAATTCTGCTTCGGCAATAATATGCGAGAGAAATCGAACAAAGACTACTTAAATTCAGACTTCAGCATACAACGAGGAGGCAATAAACATTGATGGATAATCAATGGTCTTTTATGTTGGACTGACGTAGGTCTTTATCTTAGCAAACACTACACGTTGAACCAATATTGGTATAATGCTGGTCCAGCGTTGTAGACGGTGGGCCAGCATTACACCAACATTGGTTGAGCGTCTTATGTTTTCTCTTAACACCTGAAATCCTAAGTCTCATTCCAATTTTAAACCTTTTCACCTGAAATCCAAAATTTTATGTCAGTTTTTAACCTTCTCACCTCAGCTTTAAACCTTTTCATTTTTTAGTAAGATACATCTGGGTTTAATGTTTTTTTTTTGTTTTTTTTTTATTGACAACATTTGTGAATATTTGGACGTGAAATGTACAGATTTAGCATGTCCTGCACAAAAAGATGATTTAACAAGAAGCATTTTATCATGAATGATTGTTGCTAATAATGTATGTGAGATATCATCTTGCCCAGTCAAATCAGACAGGCAGACCACAAGTCTGCCTCTAGGAGACAACTTGATAGCAGAAGGTGGTGAGATATTATAGCCTTCATATTCCATGATTGCGGTTATTATGTCTCCCCTCACACAGAGAGGTGGGAACATGTTGCTTTACCTCTGTCCGCTCTGTCTGTGCGTTCAGTCCCATTCATTTCTGCAAGCACTTTTTATCGTGCAGGCGGTCAAACATGAGACGTTGACCCAATGCCGGGCTAATGGTGGCCCACCGTCTACGACGCTGAGCCAACAATTAGCCCAGTATTTGGTTACCGTGTCGTGTTTGGCGCCACGCTGAATGTGGGCCAGCGTCACAGACGGCGGGCCAACATTAACCCAGCTTTGGTTCAAAGCATCGTGTCTGTACCTCCAGCATGCAGGTACCGCAGCATGAAGTACTGGCCAGGACTGAATGGATACTGGCCAGCATCGGCGACGCTGGCCCATCATTTAACAGACATTGGGTCGTGTCGGCTTGTAATCGCCGCCAGCAGTAAACAATACCAGATCAGCTGCTACTCCTAGCAAACACAAAACATTTGTATAACATTTGTACAACGTCGGCGGAACATCTTCGACGTTGGTCCAACATTGTACAAATGTTATACAACTGTTTACTGGGTTAAACGCAGCCCAGCAAACACGAGGCGTTGAACCAGTGCTGGTTTGATGCTGAGCTAGCGTCGCAGACGATGGGCAAGCATTGAACCAGCATTGAGTCGACGTCGTGTTTGCTGGGAGTGTTGACAAGTGTTTCGCACTGAAAAGGAATAATAAATTCAGCTCAGTACATAGTCTCTACTGTCTACAGGAGCCATTTGATAACATTAATTACAAAAGCCATTGACACTACAACTATTAGCTATCAACCTTTATGGTTATGCTGCTGGAGGGGAGCCATCTTCAGTTGTTTGCTTACAAAAAACTAGACTCTTCTAGTTAAGATGTTGATGTCCTGTGAGCCTATTATATGAATCTTCGACGATCAAGTTGTGTGCCACACGCAAACGCTTGTGCAGATTTGGCTGAACAAGTTGACTATATAAATCTTGGGCTGTGAATTGCTGTCGCACAAAGTTTTGATTTTGGAAAATACGTCAGTGCTCAGAAAGTTCATAGCTTCATGGATTATATCACTCTGTAAATATATGTGCTGTATAAAAGCGACACAGATGCTGAATGGGCCAAAGATCAAAGGTCGTGGGAATCGGTGCATTCGATTGGAAATGTACGGTTTGCTGACCAAACAATATGTGTGGGATTTAAATACATATGTTATAAATCAAGCTACTTTATAAATCAAGACATAGATGAAAAATGGTGTGTTTCTACGTTGATCTCTACTCGTCGCTGATCATGGAGGCATATTCCAAACACAAGGACGAAACAGCTAACCCTTGTCATTGCGTAATTGTATATGCACCACATCAAACAAGAGGTACTAGTATTCAGCCAATGTAGCGTTAACCCTCAAAGCGGTGAAATATGTTCATATAACTCAAGATACCAAATCGTTTTTTTCAATTAAAAATCATCATAAATGTCTTAGTTAGTTCTTTCCGCTTCATTTGAATACCTATGTTATGGGTCTACGACGGTTATAAATATTTTTATTCTTTCAGTGTGGAGATTGACTTCTGCTGTAAGAATCTGACGTCCACATGGACGTCAGATTTTTACGCATAAAGTCGACCCTCGCGCTGTAAGGGTTAACCCAGACGCTGTCTCAACATTGAAGTAACGTTGGCTGAACGCCTTGCACTTACGTGGATGCTCCAAATAACAGTTCAACCCCCAGAGCGCCGATGTCGACCACAGTAGACATTCTGTGTTCTTATATACACCTGCATAACATGTTGTTAAAAAGAAAATTATATGTCTCAAATCTTTAAGAACTGATATATTTCCGGACACAAATTTCACAAATCATCTAAATTGTCAGTCACTTGAAGTTGTTGATCGCGGCAGCGAGCCACAACTCCGAGTGACTGAAATTTGAAAATAATGGGTCAAAGTTCTAGTGGTTAATTGGCCTTCTCAGGTACTCAATAATTGATTACGTCAACCTCCGTCCTAATGCTCATGTTTGTTTTGATACAAATAAATTATATTCATAATTGATTACGTCAACATCTGTCCTGATGTTCGTGTTTATTTATATGCAAATCAATTATATTTATAGCCTTGGCCCTAAATGAAATCAATCATGTACTAACCATATTCTATACATGTGCATATTTTATTACCACAAATAAGTCTGTACAGACCTTAAATTCATATCAATAAAATATATATTTATCTGTATAGTTATTTATTGGAATTTACATTTCGATTGTAATGAAACCTTTTCTGATCTAAACCCGGATGCGGGGCTGTTAGAACAGCTGTGTTCCGGGTGATAACAATGACAAAGAAAAGAGCACGATAGATTCATAGATCCGAATACAAACGTTATATCGATTATATTTGAGATAAATTCAGCCGAATATATTTAGATTTAGGAATCTATTGTAATGAAGTTTTGTCTTAGATTTAACTTTTCCAGATCTGGGATCGTCATAATATGACGTCCATAGACTGTCCCCATAACATAGGCATCCAAATGAAGCAGAGTGAGCTAACTAAGACATTTATGATGATTTAAAATTAAAAAAACTATGGTTTATTTAAAAATATTTCAGAGCCTAAATTAGGGTTTAAAATATAATAGCAGAAATACATCAGAGATAATAAAAGGCATGCTTAAACCGCAGACAATAGACATTGCCCAGTGTTGGAGTATCATTGGACCACCTTCTCAGACGATGGGGCAACATTGACGCAGCTTGGTTTATCGTCTTATTTGTTGTGCTTTAAACTGTGTAATGCTAATGCGATACATGTCTTTAGATAAACCAATCATATCTGTTGACTCTTTCAAGCCAGAATTTAAAATCGCCATCTTCATCCACTACAAGCCGCGACTTCTAGTTGTGGATGAAGATGAATTGTCGCTCTAAAAACCCTAGGTGTGAGAAATAAAGTAATTCTTCAGAGATGCAAAATGGTGTTTGGGTGCATCGTGAGGGTTTAACCCTCACAGCGCGGGATCGACTTTATACGTCAAAATCTGACGTCAGATTCCGACGTGTAAAGTCAATCCCCGCACTGTAAGAGTAAAAATATTCACAACGATTGTAGACCAATAACATAGGTATTCAAATGAATCAGGAAGAGCTGAGCAATAGATTTATGATGAATAAAATAAAACCCTTGTATCTCCATGGTTTATTTAAAAAAATATTCAGCGCTTTAAGGGTTGAAGTGTTGATTTAGTGATACGGTTTTTATCATTCTTGCTGCTAAAATAACTCACCTTTAAATTCCTTTCTTGATGTTATATAAAAAGAATTATCCCGAGCACATGGTTATGGGATTTAATTTTTCACTCACTGGAAGTTGTGTTTAGCTACCGCGACCCGCAGCTTCAAAGAGTGAAAATGAGTTACATTTGTGAACTTTGAACAATAAAAAATGGCTAATTTAGCAGATTTAGCGTTTATTTCTCTTTTATATTTGCTCGTTTGAAAGACAAATGAAATAGTGGAAACGGCAATAAACGTGGTTATTATTCATATTATTGTCATTTTTAATTTGTTTTATCAATTGATCAAATCACTGTCATTGGTAATGAAATGTGTGTCTAAACATGAATATTTGTAAGTATTTGTTCTCAAATTAAGCAAATATGAGTAATTTTCAGCCACTTGAAGTTGTGGGTCGCGGTAGCGAGACACAACTTTAAGTGGGTGAAAATTTAAATACATTACTTTAGCAGGATTAGGGTTAACATTCTTAACCCGTTAATCATTAACCCTTAAAGCGCTGAATATTTCTCATCAAACCATGAAATTCAAAGGGTTTTTTTAAATTTGAAATCATCATAAGTGTCTTACTTAGCTCTTTCCGATTCATTTGAATACCTATGTTATGGGCTTACGGTCAATAGAAATATTTTTACTCCTACTGTGCGCGGATCGACTTTAGTCGTCAGAATCTGACGTCCACAGACGTCAGAATCTGACTAAAGTCGATCCCCGAGCTGTGAGGGTTAAAGCGCTAATTCAAATAATTTAAATTTTCACCCACTTGAAGTTGTGTCACGCTACCGCAACACACAATTACTGCCATTTTCAAGTTGGTGAAACTTACTGCCATTTGCTTAATTTCATTATGACCTCAGAGATTATATCTCCTACAAACATACATACATTTATCGGCTTGCTCCAGGATATTTGAGTAGCCGCCTGTAGAGGCCTGACAAGCAGGGCTCAACCCCTCCATGTCTCCCTTCCCCTTGCGGGGTACCTGAACAGGAGAGGCAAGCATCCACCAATTTCCCCTCCCCATTCCCCCCTCCCTCTTTCTAAGTCAAAGCTTCTACTTTACTCCCCCCTCTAATTTTACCTTGAAGTTTGAACCCTTAACCCAACCCCCTTTCCTTCTGTTAGTAGGACCCCGCGTCTTCCTATTCCAACATATATTTCCGTATGCACACATGGCGGTTGGCCTGATTTATCAGCCGTTATGACTGTGTTATAGTTTTTCAATAACCATTTCTACAATCACGAAACTTTTTAGGGCGTTCACTTTGAATTATTATTGATCATTTCTTACTATTTCGTTTAATCTAATAGTTTGCGGCAGGTAAGAGCTATTTACCCTGTTCCGCTATGAATGAGTTTAGCCATCGTAATTTGCATGACATTCACCAATTACCATTCGCCATTGTTGTGGACTCGATTGTAAAATCTGACAGAAAAGCAATAACAGAAACCTATTCACAGCTGCGCCTAAGTGGAAAAAATAATTTTCTGATGCTTTTCATTTTCTCTGTGAATAAAAACTCATATGTAGCGGATTCGTGGTGTTTTATATTTGCCTTTTCTATTTAGGACACACAAGGTTGTTTATAAGCCTATATTTGTCATATTCCTAATAACAAGAATGCTCGGAACGGGCAGTTGCAGCGAAAACTGGCGCCTGGTTAGAGAGAGCGCGTGGGTTTACCTGAGCAACATACCAAGGGTGGAGAATGGTTTAATTTTAGAGAGCATTTGTTAATATTGATGTGTGAACGCTCCTTTCATTCCCTATAACTGTAATTGGGTCGGGTAATCAAACAAATTAAAATTTGACTATGGTCTTAACGATGGAATGTTTGACCCATTGAAGTCTGAATTTACCATTGTCATCTTCATCCACTTCAAGCCGTGAATTGCTGTCGCAATTCTCAGCTTGAAGTGGATGAAGATAAATTTTAGTGAACGGCAAATGAAAAAAATACATATTAAAACTACATAAGAAAAATCTATAAAACTACATATTGAAACAACATATTAAAACCACATATTGAAAAAATGCACATTAAAAACTATTAAACCAGATGCATGAACATTTTGGTTCAAAACCCCTTAGGCTTAGGAAATTAAGTCATTCTTCAGAGACACAAAATGATGATTTAATGGGGTTCGAATGGTTATAACAAGCACACGTGGCTCCCGTAATGTCCTTCATTTCACCCATCATCTCATTTTCTGGTTTTTCATGTTGCTCATTATTTCGCGTCTGCCGGCTGCCGCTTCTCTACAGGTTTCTGCCATTACTGGAAGACGTAATCAGTTGAGGTTTTATATTTGCTGCGCCGTAGACGTGCTAGTGGCGCCACGTCACTACAATAAAATCATGTGATGGAGTGAGGTGTAAACGAACAACCCCGAAAATAACGGGTGTATTTGAGTGAACGGCAAACCTGCCAGCCAAGCCAGTGCCGACCGGCTGACAAATAAACAAACAAAAGCAAACAAAAAAGCAAAAAAAAACAACCCCGAAAAATCTGCGAAGCAATTAATCGACCCCAACCGAACAAACAAACAAACAAACAAACAAACAAACAAACAAACAAACAAACAAACAAACAAATAAACAAACAAACAAACAAACAGAATAAACAATCAAACACCCAACCAAGCAAAATCTAGCAAGCATTCAAAAGCAGTCACATAATCAATGCAATCAAACATTGTAGTGTTATATTTTGCTTTGTTTTTTTTCTATTGAAGAAAACAAACCGTGGTAATTTTCATTCAGTGTTTGTTTTCTAATCCTTATCAAATAAATAGTTTAAACTCAACAGCAAATTAATAAACCAATCAACAGGGAATGCCCGTGGTAACTAGATAACTATTGCCCAGCCTTACACAGCAAACTAAAATCAAACATCGAATAATAACACGTAATTAGCATACAAAAATTCAACGACGTTAGCAATCAAAATATTAGTGCTATAATCCAACGAAATAAACCATTAATATATTTATTGTGTATGCTTTCTAGTCGTTGGAATTGCGTCTGAAATGTGGACTCTCGAAAAATCGATTTTCTAAGAAGTTGATAGTAAAAACATAGAAAGAAAGAACATGAACGAAAGCAATAGTAGAAATTCAGGAGACTTCTACATAGATATTAGGTCGCTAGTCTGAAAGATTACATATATGCGACCCTCCATGCAAAAAGGGCAGTGAGGTCCAGAGGTCCAAAATTATTTTTTTAGTTGATTTAAAAGCCATGACCTTACTGTTTCAATAACTGAAAAAAATTAAAGAATATTTTTTATTATTTGTTTTATAAGATTTTGCATATTTTCAATTTAGTAATGTGAGCATCAAAATAAAATTTTAAATGACGTCATAAATAGTTGTAACAAAGACGTCGGGGAGTATTTTCTCGCATGACGGGTCACATTGAAAAGGACTAGTTCATATCATTCGCGCTATTAATGATGATAAAAATAACCGAAAATAATTATGACTTAATAAAAGTACATGTGAACAAAATTATATGATTGTAGTGTGTAAATAATACAAAAAACTACTCATACGAGCAAACAAAACAATTGACCAAATGACAGGTATTTGAATAATTTTCAATATAAAACGTTTCATATAAAGTTTAGGACAGCATTATCTGTAGCGCATGCTTTTCGTCGATTTCTGCGTCAATTTTGAACCGATTTCCTTTTAATTTTGCACAGTACGTTTCAAAGTCATGTCCTAACATGGGTGACAATTTCGCGAAATTATATTGAATATTTTAAAAGTTAAACCTTTTGACATGTAATAGCTCGTCTATGGAACAAGCTTCCACAACATATTCGCATGTCAGATAGTTTAAGCTCTTTTAAAAGACAGTTGGGTGTTTTGTATAAGTCACATTTAATTGATTTCGATATCAACAATCGTTGTACATGGGGTATTATCTGCTGCTGTTCTGGGTGTGATGTACGATAATACTTAGTCTGAGAAACATATGCTCTACATTGATATCACCGCAACCTTTACTGCCTGAGTTGATGGGGGAAAGCTTTTCGCTACGCTACTTTTTCCAAAGACTCGACAGCGAAGTCGACGGATGGTTCTGATGCTAACGTAGGTGTTGGCAGTTGACGAACCACCGTGTCCGACTTTTATTGGCATGTATACATTGTGTTTCGGTAGCGCGACGGCTTTACGAGTTGACGCCAGCCGATGGTTTTTAGACTAATCGTAATAATTTTATATAGGAATGTTTATGTTAAAAGCATGACAATTATTATAGCTTGCATATTTTGAAACTAAAAATATTCTACTTGTATTTATTTTATAGGTTTCTAAGCTTTCCAGAGTGTGTTTTTTGCTACCATTTATAATAATGTGTAGTTATCTTATCTCTGATTTTGGCGCGGGAAACTCATATTATTATGTATATTATTTGTCTATACTTTTATGCTTATACTTTTTGTACATAGATGAATATAAATATAGTTGCTGCCTAGCTTGCAGAGGCTTTTAGAAGCCTGTTCTAGCGCAGCACGACCAATGTTGTATATAATATTTTAATGATACAATGTGTATATTTTTTTTGTATCTGTTTTTAAATATATATATGTATTGGTCAAAAGCTAAATAAAATAAAAAAAATAAAAATAAAATTCAATAATTAGCGTAATGGGCTTATTATATGGAGGGATGTCATTTTTTAAATTTACTACATGTCAAATGGTCTAACTTTTGAAATATTTAATATAATTTCGCGAAAACATGCGCTACAGATAATTGTGTATTAGACTATAGATCATTAAACCTGTGCAAATAATTTATCTTTTATTTTATCGGATGTTTCATGAACCTAAAACGAATACACATCAGCAAACACAAGACCTTGAGCGATGACACAGCGTCGCAGACGATGGGCCAACTTTAAATCAACTTTGATTCAAAATAGCGCGTTAGTTTAGTCCTACATGATGACTACTTCATGGAATGAATACGGTATGTTTTGCATCACGACAATTTTTTTATGAAGGAGCTCATTATAGCTGGAGAAAATGTTGCAAAATGTGGGTCCGACACGTGGCTGCCATTTAAAGGAGGGACACGCAGCCAGACTCACTGTGCACTAGTCACATCACATTGAACCAGTGCTGCGATAAAATCGGGCCAGCGTCGCAGACGATGGCCCAACATTAAACCAACATGTATACTGAGTGCGAGAAATCCAGGCGAAAATCGATAGCAGCAACTCCAGCCATGGCAACAGTTTCCGGCTAAAAAAAATATTTTTTTACAAATCCATTAGATTTTTATGGGATGCCTGTCTATTTCTATGACAAAGTCACACTACATGACAGCCCCTTTTCTAAAGATGACAGTCTTAAGGGGGGTTTTTTATTGCTTCAATGAAAGCCAGACTGCGTCTACTAATGGTCTCATGGTACTTGTAGAGAAAGAAAAAAAGTGAGTGCTTGAGGAAAGACTAAAACAAAATAAATGAATGAATAAACGAGCGAACGAATAAATGAAAGAATGAAAGAATGAATGAATGAATGAATGAATGAATGAATGAATAAATGAATGAATGAATGAATGAATGAATGAATGAATGAATGAATGAATGAATGAATGAATGAATGAATGAATGAATGAATGGATGAACGAATGAATGAATGAATGAATGAATGAATGAATGAATAATAATGAATAAATGAATGAATGAATGAATGAATAAATGAATGAATGAATGAATGAATGAATGAAACAAACGAACGAACTAATGAATAAAGAATAAAAAAACGAACGAACGAAGAAACAAATGAATTAATTAATAAAGGAATAAAACGAGTGAATGAATGAATGAGTGAATGAATGAATGAATGAATGAATGAATGAATGAATGAATGAATGCATGAGTGAATGAATGAATGGATGAATGAATGAATCAAAGAAAGAAAGAAAGAAAGAAAGAAAGAAAGAAAGAATGAATAAATGAAATAATGAATGAATGAATGAATGAATGAATGAATGACACAGACAAAGAATTCGGTCTGAAGCCGAGCACGCTACCTCTCGGTATGTGAAGATTCCCACAATCTTTATGAGATTATTTACGAATGTACTGAGTTGATATTTCCTCCCATGTATGACTAATGCTCTTTATATTTCTTATTCAAATCCGCTCTGTGGGCACTGTGAATGGTAGGTAATTATGTCATACCATATATCATACCATATATCTTCATCATCCGCAGAATATCAGCCTAATTATCAATTTGGATGACAGAACAACACACTACAGGGCAAACTCAATAACTCTTGGAAGATAAGCATTCACAGGGCAGCATAGCTTAATATACTCGAGCTGCAGATAATACGACTGAGTGTAATATTTCATGGCTTTTTTTTGCAAGAGAAACGAGACTAATTATGCGATTGGGGAATATTCTATTCTATAATAACCATAAAAATAACACACAAGATATGGAAATGTAAAAAAGAGATATTTTTCTTGCACATCGAACGTTACTTTCTGATAGAACTGCATACCTCAAGATCAATTACATTTACTTTGTACTCTTTGTAATCAAACAACTATGGTGGGACAAAATAATGTCTTTACTGCTTTTGTCAAGGAATAAAAAAGTAGAAAAACTCTGTCTTTCTCTGCCTGCATCTCTGTCGGAAGCAAAAATTGTATCAGGGAATTTAATGTGATTTCTCCCCGGAAGAAAAATCAATAAAGATGTAGATAGAATTGTGTTGATAGATTCAGACGCTGCACTCCTGGTCATAGGCAAAGGTATCCGCATATTTATAGTATCTAAATTGCAAACGTAGCGGCATCATAGATAGATTAAAAAAATACTTCCAATTATAAAAATGACATTCTTTTTGAAAAATTGACTGCGAATAGCATTTATTCGGGTTATATACTCCTCTGCACTGATATTAGATTGACCCTTAACCCTTTAAGCCCTCACGATGCATTAATGCATCATTTTACATCCCTGAAAACAGACTAATTTTTCCTACAACAAAGGGTTTTAGAACGTGCATTTCCATGAAACTGGTTTACCAATACATGGCGATTTTCTTTATTTTTTAAACCACATCAAATCATCGTCATGAAGATGACAATAATAAATTCAGGCTTCAAAGGGTTAATGCGCTGAGTTACAGAATGTAGATTTCATTCACTCTACATGGGTGGCCTCTATGCCAGCGACCATATTAGTCTTAATGGAGGTCTCCCAAACCATGTATTTACGGTTAAATAAACTTTCTTCTTCTTCTTCTACACCGCGACCCACAACTTCAGGTTTGCCAGTCATGCATGCTTCCCGGGTTCGAGCCCCACTGATCGTGTGTGGGGTTTCAGAGCAATAACCTTGTTTCTCCCTCCTCAATGTGACTAATAGGTGTTGGCGGCCTCGTCGAGTTAAGGATGAGACCAGTGTATCGACGTAAGTTTTGCGCAGGTTCACGCGCTGCGCGCTCCTTACACACACATACCTTAGTCGTTTGTAATCTATTCTACTAGCAAACGAAATAAATATCTGTAATTTTCACCCACTTGAAGTTGTGGATCGCGATAGCGAGACACAACTTCAGGTGGGTGAAAATAGTATTTTTAATGTGGAGCTTTTTCTTAACCCAAGTTCACAATAATGCGATTTTTATACATTGAAAACTAAGCTTAATCGACCTTGAAATGACATTACAAGGGTCTACTTGAAATATTACATCACGATTTAAAAAAATAAACTTGTGTTTTTTGTGGGGAAACTGGGCAAAGACGAGTTATAGGGCTAGTCAAGCTCTCAGCATCCTTTGAATGCTAGGGCGGGGACCCTGGTGCAGTGGTTAAAGCTGCCTGCTTTGAAAGTCGGCGATCGCGAGTTCAAACTCCGCTCTGGCATTCAAGATTCAAAGAAACAAATTGTTTCTTCCCTGCTCACTCGTAAATATACACTATTGTGGAGATCCTCCGTGACCGAAAGGTAGCCTGCTCGCCCTCAGACCGCCAGGACTCGAATTTGAATCCTGTGTCTGGAGGGCAGTGTCATCTCATTCATCTCACCATCCTCAGGAGGTTCTCCTGGACCAGTTTAGCCTTTATGCGCACAAAAGTGACCTAAAACCCTATTCATTTCATTTCATTTGGATGCTAGAGCGCCACTAGTGGCTGATGAGCAGCCAGCATCAATGGCGGAGTTGCCAGCTGCACGGCTACCAAATAACGAACTCGTCCTCAATTAACGGGGAAAAAGTCACCCTGAATTAGACATTATGTCCGTGAGTCACATAATTAGTTATTTACATGGTTGCCTGGCAAGCCCGGCCAATTTCATGAAGCTCGGCCACGCCGCGTAGTGTGGCTCTGGGAACCAGAGTATTACCATGGCTGCCCATTTGTAACCCTTTCAAGCCTGAATGTACCACTGTCATCCTTATCCAATACAAGTCGCGAATTGCTGTCACAATTCTCGACTTTTATTGAATAAAGATGACTTCAAGTGGGAGCCAAATGAAAAAATATATCGTTAATAAAATAACTGTTCTATGAAAATGCTCGTTCCACAATTTGTAGGAAAATAATTCCTTCTTCAGAGATGCAAAATGATGCTTTTATGCATCGTGAGGATTTAAAGGGTCAAAGGCATCCACATAGAATGAGTAAATCCCAGCAAACCCGATGCTGGCCTGACGTTGGGCCAGCATTGAAAACGGTGGGCCATCATTAGGCCAGCACCGTAAAATGTCTTGTTTGCTGAATTGTGCTCGCGATGCAAAAATAGGGTAATGAGTGCTTCAAGTACAAGCCTATACCCCTAGATCAAACAATCTCGATACAATAAACCAATGATGGGACAATGTTGGATCAATGTCGTAGACAGTAGACCAACGTTGACCCAACATTGAGTCTAAATATGTTTTCTATGAAGAAAGAACTTAATAACAATAGATACATAGATCCGAATATACTCCGCGCTGCGCGCCTCGTACATTCGGATTGATGTATCTATCGAATTTTCTTCTTTCTCCTTGACAGATAGTGATCCCATCGTGTCTAACATAAGATGGCTGTAATCTACACATATCTTATGTGTGCTAGGTGTTAGTGTGTGTGTGTGTGGGGGGGGGGGGGGTCAGGTGAAAAATCGTTGAGAAGCAACATCTGTTCAACATTCAAATTATTTGCTTCAATCTATAATGATTCTAAATATAAACGGGATGGATGTAAAGTCAATCTCTAGACCCGCGTTTCATACCAGCACCTGCCATGTGAACTAAGATAACGTCACAGCAACGAAATATTCTGTTCAATGTTGGTTTAATGTTGGTCCACCGTCTACGACGCTGGCCCAACATTACTACAGCATTGGGTCAGCCGCTCGTGTTGGCTGATGTAATCCATTCATATAAGAGATAACTCATTAAGTTTCCATCCCACAGTTTTCCAATATCTTCTACATCTATCTAAAAGATACAGACAAAAGATTTTGGCAGCCACTGAACAAATGACAATTCTGCTTCGGCAATATTATGCGAGAGAAATCGAACAAAGTCTACTTAAATTCAGGCTTCAGCATACAGCGAGGAGGCAATAAACATTGATGGATAATCAATGGTCTTTTATGTTGGACTGACGTAGGTCTTTATCTTAGCAAACACTACACGTTGAACCAATATTGGTATAATGCTGGTCCAGCGTTATAGACGGTGGGCCAGCATTACACCAACATTGGTTGAGCGTCTTCTGTTTTCTCTTAACACCTGAAATTCTAAGTCTCATTCCAATTTTAAACCTTTCCACTTGAAATCCAAAATTTTATGTCAGTGTTTAACCTTCTCACCTACAAACCAAAGTATTATTCCAGCTTCAAACCTTTTCATTTTTTAGTAAGATACATCTGGGTTTAATGGGGTGTTTTTGTTTATTTTCTATCGACAACATTTGCGAATATTTGGACGTGAAATGTACAGATTTAGCAATTTATCTATTTATCTCTTCTTCGAAGCTCCACATCTGTCTTAACGTTTTTCCGATGTCAATTTGTGGGTCGAGCAGTGAGACACAAACTTCAAGTGGATGAAAATTACATTTATTGCTCAAGAACACAGAATGTCTTGCACAAAAAGATGATTTAACAAGAAGCATTTTATCATGAATGATTGTTGCTAATAATGTATGTGAGATATCATCTTGTCCAGTCTAATCAGACAGGTAGACCACAAGTCTGCCTCCAGGAGACAACTTGATAGCAGAAGGTGATGAGATATTATAGCCTTGATATTCCATGATTGCGGTTATTATGTCTCCCCTCTCACAGAGAGGTGGGGACATGTTGCTTTACCTCTGTCCGCTCTGTCTGTACGTTCAGTCCCATTCATTTCTGCAAGCAATTTTTATCGTGCAGGCGGTCAAACATGAGACGTTGACCCAATGCCGGGCTAATGGTGGCCCACCGTCTACGACGCTGAGCCAACATTAGCCCAGTATTGGGTCACCGTGTCGTGTTTGGCGCCACGCTGAATGTGGGCCAGCGTCACAGACGGCGGGCCAACATTAACCCAGCTTTGGTTCAAAGCATCGTGTCCGTACCTCCAACATGCAGATACCGCAGCAAGAAGTACTGGCTAGGACTGAATGGATACTGGCCAGCATGGGCGACGCTGGCCCATCATTTAACAGACATTGGGTCGTGTCGGCTTGTAATCGCCGCCAGCAGTAAGCAATACCAGATCAGCTGCTATCCCCAGCAAACACAAAACATTTGTATAACATTTGTATAACGTCGGCCCAACATCTTCGACGTTGGTCCAACATTGTACAAATGGTATACAAATGTTTACTGGGTTAAACGCAGCCCAGCAAACACGAGGCGTTGAACCAGTGCTGGTTTGATGCTGAGCCATCGTCGCAGACGGTGGGCCAGCATTGGACCAGCATTGAGTCAACGTGTTTGCTGGGAGTGTTGACAAGTGTTTCGCACTGAAAATGAATAATAAATTCAGCTCAGTACATAGTCTCTACTGTCTACAGGAGCTATTTGATAACATTAATTACAAAAGCCATTGACACTACATCTATTAGCTATCAACCTTTATGGTTATGCTGCTGGAGGGGAGCCATCTTCAGTTGTTTGCTTACAAAAAACTAGACTCTTCTAGTTAAGATGTTGATGTCCTGTGAGCCTACTATATCGACGATCAAGTTGTGTGCAGATTTGGCTGAACAAGATGACTATATAAATCTTGGGCTGTGGAAATGTACGGTTTGCTTACCAAACAATATGTGTGGAATTTAAATACATATGTTATAAATCAAGCTACTTTATAAATCAAGACATAGATGAAAAATGGTGTGTTTCTACGTTGATTTCTACTCGTCGCTGATCATGGAGGCATATTCCAAACACAAGGACAAAACAGCTAACCCTTGTCATTGCGTAATTGTATATGCACCACATCAAACAAGAGGTACTAGTATTCAGCCAATGTAGCGTTAACCCTCAAAGCGCTGAAATATGTTCATATAACTCAAGATACCAAATGGGTTGTCCCAATTTAAAATCATCATAAATGTCTTAGTTAGTTCTTTCCGCTTCATTTGAATACCAATGTTATGGGTCTACGAAAGTTATAAATATTTTTATTTTTTCAGTGCTGAGATTGACTTCTGCCGTAAGAATCTGACGTCCACATCTTACGCATAAAGTCGACCCTCGCGCTGTAAGGGTTAACCCAGACGCTGTCTCAACATTGAAGTAACGTTGGCTGAACGCCTTGTACTTACGTGGATGCTTCAAATAACAGTTCAACCCCCAGAGCGCTGATGTCGACCACAGTAGACATTCTGTGTTCTTATATACACCTGCATAACATGTTGTTAAAAAGAAAATTATATGTCTCAAATCTTTAAGATCTGATATATTTCCGGACACAAATTTCACAAATCAACTAAATTGTCAGTAACTTGAAGTTGTTGATCGCGGCAGCGAGCCACAACTCCGAGTGACTGAAATTTGAAAATAATGGGTCAAAGTTCTAGTGGTTAATTGGCCTTCTCCGGTACTCAATAATTGATTACGTCAACCTCCGTCCTAATGCTCATGTTTGTTTTGATGCAAATCAATTATATTCATAATTGATTACGTCAACATCTGTCCTGATGTTCGTGTTTATTGATATGCAAATCAATTATATTTATAGCCTTGGCCCTAAATGAAATCAATCATGTACTAACCATATTCTATACATGTGCATATTTTATTACCACAAATAAGTCTGTACAGACCTTGAATTTATATCAATAAAATATATATTTATCTGTATAGTTATTTATTGGAACTTCCATTTCGATTGTAATGAAACCTTTTCTGATCTAAGCCCGGATGCGGGGCTGTTAGAACAGCTGTGTCCCGGGTGATAACAATGACAAAGAAAAGAGCACGATAGATTCATAGATCCGAATACAAACGTTATATCGATTATATTTGAGATATATTCAGCCGAATATATTTAGATTTAGAAATTTATTGTAATGAAGTTTTGTCTTAGATTTAAATTTTCCAGATCTGGGATCGTCATAATATGACGTCCATAGACTGTCCCGATAACATAGGCATCCAAATGAAGCAGAGTGAGCTAACTAAGACATTTATGAAGATTTAAAATTTAAAAAAACTATGGTTCATTTAAAAATATTTCAGAGCCTGAAATAGGGTTTAAAATCTAATAGCAGAAATACATCAGAGATAATAAAAGGCATGCTTAAACCGCAGACAATAGACGTTGCCCAGTGTTGGAGTATCATTGAACCACCTTCTCAGACGATGGGGCAACATTGACGCAGCTTGGTTTATCGTTTTATTTGTTGTGCTTTAAACTGTGTAATGCTAATGCGATACATGTCTTTAGATAAACCAATCATATCTGTTGACTCTTTCAAGCCTGAATTTAAAATCGCCATCTTCATCCACTACAAGCCGCGACTTCTAGTTGTGGATGAAGATGAATTGTCGCTCTAAAAACCCTAGGAGTAAGAAATAAAGTCATTCTTCACAGATGCAAAATAGTGTTTGGGTGCATCGCAAGGGTTTAACCCTTACAGCGCGGGGATAGACTTTATACGTCAGAATCTGACGTCTGTAGACGTCAGATTCCGACGTGTAAAGTCGATCCCCGCACTGTAAAAGTAAAAATATTCATAACGATTGTAGACCAATAACATAGGTATTCAAATGAATCAGGAAGAGCTGAGCAATAGATTTATGATGAATAAAATAAAACCCTTGTATCTCCATGGTTTATTTTAAAAAATATTCAGCGCTTTAAGGGTTGAAGGGTTGATTTAGTGATACGGTTTTTATCATTCTTGCTGCTAAAGTAACTCACCTTTAAATTCCTTTCTTGATGTTATATAAAAAGAATTAGCCCGAGCACATAGCTATGGGATTTAATTTTTCACCCACTGGAAGTTGTGTTTCGCTACCGCGACCCGCAGCTTCAAAGAGTGAAAATGAGTTACATTTGTGAAATTTGGAAAATAAAAAATGGCTAATCTAGCAGATTTAGCGTTTACTTCTCTTTTATATTTTCTCGTTTGAAAGACAAATGAAATAGTGGAAACGGCAATAAACGTGGTTATTATTCATATTATTGTCATTTTTAATTTGTTTTATCAATTGATCATATCACTGTCATTGGTAATGAAATGTGTGTCTAAACATGAATATTTGTAAGTATTTGTGCTCAAATTAAGCAAATATGAGTAATTTTCAGCCACTTGAAGTTGTGGGTCGCGGTAGCGAGACACAACTTTATGTGGGTGAAAATTTAAATACATTACTTTAGCAGGATTAAGGTTAACATTCTTAACCCGTTAATCATTAACCCTTAAAGCGCTGAATATTTTTCATCAAACCATGAAATTCAAAGGTTTTTTTTTAAATTTGAAATCATCATAAGTGTCTTACTTAGCTCTTTCCGATTCATTTGAATACCTATGTTATGGGCTTACGGTCAATAGAAATATTTTTACTCCTACTGTGCGCGGATCGACTTTAGTCGTCAGAATCTGACGTCCACAGACGTCAGAATCTGACTAAAGTCGATCCCCGAGCTGTGAGGGTTAAAGCGCTAATTCAAATAATTTAAATTTTCACCCACTTGAAGTTGTGTCACGCTACCGCAACACACAATTACTGCCATTTTCAAGTTGGTGAAACTTACTGCCATTTGTTTAATTTCATTATGACCTCAGAGATTATATCTCCTACAAACATACATACATTTATCGGCTTGCTCCGGGATATTTCTATAGCCGCCTGTAGAGGCCTGACAAGCAGGGCTCAACCCCTCCATGTCTCCCTTCCCCTTGCGGGGTACCTGGACAGGATAGGCAAGCATCCACCAATTTCCCCTCCCCATCCCCCCTCCCTCTTTCTAAGTCAAAGCTTCTACTTTACTCCCCTCTCTACTTTTACCTTGAAGTTTGAACCCTTAACCCAACCCCCTTTCCTTCTGTTGGTAGGACACCGCGTCTTCCTATTCCAACATATATTTCCGTATGCACACATGGCGGTTGACCTGATTTATCAGCCGTTATGACTTTGTTTTAGTTATTCAATAACCATTTCTACAACCACGGAACTATTTAGGGCGTTCACTCCGAATTATTATTTATCATTTCTTACTATTTCGTTTAATCTAATAGTTTGCTGCAGGTAAAAGCTATTTACGCAGTTCAGCTATGAATGAATTTAACCATCGTAATTTGCATGACATTCACTGATTACCATTCGCTATTGTTGTGGAACAGATTGTAAATCTGACAGAAAAGCAATAACAGAAGCCTTTTCACTGATGCGCGTAAGTGGGAAAAGTAATCTCTTGATGTTGTTTTTCCATTTCTCTGTTAATACAAACTCATATGTAGCGGAGTAGTGGTTTTTTATATTTGCGATTTATATTTAGGATACACAAGAATGTTTATAAACCTACAGTTGGCATAGAACCAATAAGAAAACTGCTCGGAACGGGCAGTTTCAGCTAAAAACTGCCTCCTGGTTACAGAGAGAGAAAGAGAGCGTATGTTTACCTGAGCGACATACTATGTGTGGAGAATAGTTTAATTTTAGACAGGACATTTGTAAATCTTGATGTATGAACGCTCCTTTCATTCCCTATAACTGTAATTGGATCGGGTAATCAAACAAATTAAAAACGACTATGATCTTAACGGTGGAATATTCAACCCTTTGAAGCCTGAATTTACCATTGTCATGTTTATCCACTACAAGCCGTGAACTGCTGTCGCAATTCTCAGCTTGAAGTGGATGAAGATGAATTTTAGTGAACGGCAAATGAAAAAAATACATATTAAAACTACATAAGAAAAATCTATAAAACTACATATTGAAACAACATATTAAAACCACATCTTAAAAAAATGCACATTAAAAAACTATTAAAACAGATGCATGAACATTTTGGTTCAAAACCCCTTAGGCTTAGGAAATTAAGTCATTCTTCAGAGACACAAAATGATGATTTAATGGGGTTTGAATTGTTATAACAAGCACACGTGGCTCCCGTAATGTCCTTCATTTCACCCATCATCTCATTTTCTGGTTTTTCATGTTGCTCATTATTTCGCGTCTGCCGGCTGCCGCTTCTCTACAGGTTTCTGCCATTACTGGAAGACGTAATCAGTTGAGGTTTTATATTTGCTGCGCCGTAGACGTGCTAGTGGCGCCACGTCACTACAATAAAATCATGTGATGGAGTGAGGTGTAAACGAACAACCCCGAAAATAACGGGTGTATTTGAGTGAACGGCAAACCTGCCAGCCAAGCCAGTGCCGACCGGCTGACAAATAAACAAACAAAAGCAAACAAAAAAAAAAAAAAAAAACACCCCGAAAAATCTGCGAAGCAATTAATCGACCCCAACCGAACAAACAAACAAACAAACAAACAAACAAACAAACAAACAAACAAACAAACAAACAAACAAACAAACAAACAAACAAACAAACAAACAAACAAACAAACAAACATAATAAACAATCAAACACCTAACCAAGCAAAATCTAGCAAGCATTCAAAAGCAGTCACATAATCAATGCAATCAAACATTGTAGTGTTATATTTTGCTTTGTTTTTTTTCTATTGAAGAAAACAAACCGTGGTAATTTTTATTCAGTGTTTGTTTTCTAATCCTTATCAAATAAATAGTTTAAACTCAACAGCAAATTAATAAACCAATCAACAGGGAATGCCCGTGGTAACTAGATAACTATTGCCCAGCCTTACACAGCAAACTAAAATCAAACATCGAATAATAACACGTAATTAGCATACAAAAATTCAACGACGTTAGCAATCAAAATATTAGTGCTATAATCCAACGAAATAAACCATTAATATATTTATTGTGTATGCTTTCTAGTCGTTGGAATTGCGTCTGAAATGTGGACTCTCGAAAAATCGATTTTCTAAGAAGTTGATAGTAAAAACATAGAAAGAAAGAACATGAACGAAAGCAATAGTAGAAATTCAGGAGACTTCTACATAGATATTAGGTCGCTAGTCTGAAAGATTACATATATGCGACCCTCCATGCGAAAAGGGCAGTGAGGTCCAGAGGTCCAAAATTATTTTTTTAGTTGATTTAAAAGCCATGACCTTACTGTTTCAATAACTGAAAAAAATTAAAGAATATTTTTTATTATTTGTTTTATAAGATTTTGCATATTTTCAATTTAGTAATGTGAGCATCGAAATAAAATTTTAGATGACGTCATAAATAGTTGCAACAAAGACGTCGGGGAGTATCTTCTCGCATGACGGGTCACATTGAAAAGGACTAGTTCATATCATTCGCGCCATTAATGATGATAAAAATAACCGAAAATAATTATGACTTAATAAAAGTACATGTGAACAAAATTATATGATTGTAGTGTGTACATAATACAAAAAACTACTCATACGAGCAAACAAAACAATTGACCAAATGACAGGTATTTGAATAATTTTCAATATAAAACGTTTCATATAAAGTTTAGGACAGGATTATCTGTAGCGCATGCTTTTCGTCGATTTCTGCGTCAATTTTGAACCGATTTCCTTGTAATTTTGCACAGTACGTTTCAAAGTCATGTTCTAACATGGGTGACAATTTCGCGAAATTATATTGAATATTTTTAAAGTTAAACCTTTTGACATGTAATAGCTCGTCTATGGAACAAGCTTCCACAACATATTCGCATGTAAGATAGTTTAAGCTCATTTGAAAGACAGTTGGGTGTTTTGTATAAGTCACATTTAATTGATTTTGATATCAACAATCATTGTACATGGGGTATTATCTGCTGCTGTTCTGGGTGTGATGTACGATAATACTTAGTCTGAGAAACATATGCTCTACATTGATATCACCGCAACCTTTACTGTCTGAGTTGATGGGGGAAAGCTTTTCGCTACGCTACTTTTTCCAAAGCCTCGACAGCGAGGTGGACGGATGGTTCTGATGCTAACGTAGGTGTTGGCAGTTGACGAACCACCGTGTCCGACTTTTATTGGCATGTATACATTGTGTTTCGGTAGCGCGTTGGCTTTACGAGTTGACGCCAGCCGATGGTTTTTAGACTAATCGTAATAATTTTATATAGGAATGTTTATGTTAAAGGCATGACAATTATTATAGCTTGCATATTTTGATTATAAAAATATTCTACTTGTATTTATTTTATAGGTTTCTACGCTTTCCAGAGTGTGTTTTTTGCTACCATTTATAATAATGTGTAGTTATTTTATCTCCGATTTTGGTGCGGGAAACATATATTATTATGTATATTATTTGTTTATACTTTTATGCTTATACTTTTTGTACATAGATGAATATGAATATAGTTGCTGCCTAGCTTGCAGAGGCTTTTATAAAAATGAAATGAATCGGGTTTTAGGCCACTTTTGTGCACATATAGGCTAAACTGGGCCAGGAGAACCTCCTGAGGATGGTGAGATGATTGAGATGACACTGTCCTCCAGACACAAGATTCGAAATTCGAGCCCTGGCGGTCTGAGGCCAAGCACGCTACCTCTCGGTCACGGAGGCTCCCCACAATACTGACTTTCACACGTGGATGGGGAAGAAACATTTTTGTTTCTTTAAAATCGTCGAGACCGGGAACCGAACCCAGAACTCTGGCGTGAAAGGCAGCGGTGCCAACCACTACCCTAGGGCCCCCGCCCAGAGGCTTTTATAAGCCTGTTCTAGCGCAGCACGACCAATGTTGTATATAATATTTTAATGATATAATGTGTATATTTTTTTTGTATCTGTTTTTAAATATATATATGTATTGGTCAAAAGCTAAACAAAATAAAAAAAATAAAAATAAAATTCAATAATTAGCGTAATGGGCTTATTATATGGAGGGATGTCATTTTTTCAATTTACTACATGTCAAATGGTCTAACTTTTGAAATATTTAATATAATTTCGCGAAAACATGCGCTACAGATAATTGTGTATTAGACTATAGATCATTAAACCTATTCAAATAATTTATCTTTTATTTTATCGGATGTTTCATGAACCTAAAACGAATACACATCAGCAAACACAAGACCTTGAGCGATGACACAGCGTCGCAGACGATGGGCCAACTTTAAATCAACATTGATTCAAAATAGCGCGTTAGTTTAGTCCTACATGATGACTACTTCATGGAATGAATACGGTATGTTTTGCATCGCGTCAATTTTTTTATGAAGGAGCTCATAATAGCTGGAGAAAATGCTGTAAAATATGGGTCCGACACGTGGCTGCCATTTAAAGGAGGGACACGCAGCCAGACTCACTGTCACATCACATTGAACCAGTGCTGGGATAATGTCGGGCCAGCGTCGCAGACGATGGCTCAACATTAAACCAACATTGATTGAATGTCTCATGTATACTGAGTGCGAGAAATCCAGGCGAAAATCGATAGCAGCAACTCCAGCCATGGCAACAGTTTCCGGCTAAAAAAGATATTTTTTACAAATCCATTAGATTTTTATGGGATGCCTGTCTATTTCTATGACAAAGTCACACTACATGACAGCCCCTTTTCTAAAGATGACAGTCTTAAGGGAGGTTTTTTATTGCTTCAATGAAAGCCAGACTGCGTCTACTAATGGTCTCATGGTACTTGTAGAAAAAGAAAAAAAGTGAGTGCTTGAGGAAAGACTAAAACAAAATAAATGAATGAATAAACGAGCGAACGAATAAATGAAAGAATGAATGAATGAATGAATGAATGAATGAATTAATGAATGAACGAACAAACGGATGAATGAATGAATGAATGAATGAATGAATGAATGAATGAATGAATGAATGAATGAATGAATGAATAAGAATGAATGAATGAATGAATGAATGAATGAATGAATGAATGAATGAATGAATGAATAAATGAATGAATGAATGAATGAATGAATGAATGAAACAAACGAACGAACTAATGAATAAAGAATAAAAAAACGAACAAACGAACAAAAAAATGAATTAATTAATAAATGAATAAAACGGGTGAATGAATGAATGAATGAATGAATGAATGAATGAATGAATGAATGAATGAATGAATGAATGAATGAATGAATGAATGAATGAATGAATGAATGAATGAATGAATGAATGAATGAATGAATCAAAGAAAGAAAGAAAGAAAGAAAGAATGAATAAATGAATGAATGAATGAATGAATGAATGAATGAATGAATGAATGAATGAATAAATGAATGAATGAATGACACAGACAAAGAATTCGGTCTGAAGCCGAGCACGCTACCTCTCGGTATGTGAAGATTCCCACAATCTTTATGAGATTATTTACGAATGTACTGAGTTGATATTTCCTCCAATGTATGACTAATGCTCTTTATATTTCTTATTCAAATCCGCTCTGTGGGCACTGTGAATGGTAGGTAATTATGTCATACCATATATCATACCATATATCTTCATCAACGGAAAATATCAGCCTAATTATCAATTTGGATGACAGAACAACACACTACAAGGCAAACTCAATAACTCGGCTTCTAGGAAGATAAGCATTCACAGGGCAGCATAGCTCAATATACTCGAGCTGCAGATAATACGACTGAGTGTGATATTTCATGTGTTTTTTTTGCAAGAGAAACGAGACTAATTATGCGATTGGGGAATATTCTATTCTATAATAACCATAAAAATAACACACAAGATATGGAAATGTAAAAAAGAGATATTTTTCTTGCACATCGAACGTTACTTTCTGATAGAACTGCATACCTCAAGATCAAACAAAATTACATTTACTTTGTTCTCTTTGTAATCAAACGACTATGGTGGGACAAAATAATGTCTTTACTGCTTTTGTCAAGGAATAAAAAAGTAGAAAAACTCTGCCTGCATCTCTGTCGGAAGAAAAAATTGTATCAGGGAATCTAATGTGATTTTTACCCGGAAGAAAATCAATAAAGATGTAGATAGAATTGTGTTAATAGATTCAGATGCTGGACTCATAGTCATAGGCAGAGGTATCCGCATATTTATTGTATCTAAATTGCAAACGTAGCGGCATCACAGATAGATTAAAAAAATACTTCCAATTATAACAATGACATTATTTTTAAATTATTGACTGCGAATAGCATTAATTCGGGTTATATACTCCTCTGCACTGATATTAGCCTTAACCCTTAACCCTTTAAGCCCTCACGATGCATTAATGCATCATTTTAGATCCCTGAAAACACACTAATTTTTTTCTACAACAAAGGGTTTTAGAACGAGCATTTCCATGAAACTGGTTTACCAATACATGGCAATTTTCTTTATTTTTTAAACCACATCAAATCATCTTCATCCACTACAAGTCGAGAATTGCGACAGCAATTCTCGGCTTGAAGTGGATGAAGAAGACAATAATAAATTCAGGCTTTAAAGGGTTAATGCGCTGAGTTACAGAATGTAGATTTCATCCACTCTCCACCGCGACCCACAACTTCAGGCTTGCCAGTCATGCATGCTTCCCGGGTTCGAGCCCCACTGATCGTGTGTGGGGTTTCAGAGCAATAACCTTGTTTCTCCCTCCTCAATGTGACTAGTAGGCGTTCAGATTATAGGCGGCCTCGTCGAGTTAAGGATGAGACCAGTGTATCGACGTAAGTTTTGCGCAGGTTCACGCGCTGCGCGCTCCTTACACACACATACCTTAGTCGTTTGTAATCTATTCTACTAGCAAATGAAATAAATATCAGTAATTTTCACCCACTTGAAGTGGGTGAAAATTGTATTTTTAATGCAGAGCTTTTTCTCAACCCAAGTTCACAATAATGCGATTTTCATACATTAAAAACTAAGCTTATTTGACCTTGAAATGACATTACAACTATGCCATACTAAAGTACTGAGGGTTTTGTATCTGGGTGTCATGTTTTATTAAGCTGCGTCTATCATAGTTGTTTAAAAGGGTCTACTTGAAATATTACATCACGATTTAAAAAAATTAACTTGGGTTCTAGGAGTAAGTTTTGTGGGGAAACTGGGCAAAGACGAGTTATAGGGCTAGTCAAGCTCTCAGCATACTTTGAATGCTAGGGCGTGGGTCATGGTGTAGTGGTTAAAGCTGCCTGCTTGGAAAGTAGGAGATCGCAGGTTCAAACCCCGCTCTGGTATTTAAGTTTCAAAGAAACAAATTGTTTCTTCCCTGCTCACTCGTAAATATTCACTATTGTGTAGATCCTCCGTGACCGAGAGGAAGCCTGCTCGCCCTCAGAAAGTCAGGGCTCGAATTTTAGTGACCTAAAACCGCATTCATTTCATTTCATTTGGATGCTAGGGCGCCACTGGTGGCTGATGAGCAACTAGCATCAATGGCGGATTTGGCAGCTGCACGGCTACCAAATAACGAACTCGTCCTGAATTAACGGGGAAAAAGTACCCTGAATTAGACAATCTGTCCGTGAGTCACATAATTAGTTTTTACCATGACTAGCCATGTTTAAAGGCGTCCACACAGAACGAGAAAATCAAGATGCTGGGCTGAAGTTGGGCAAACGGTGGGTCAGCATTAGACCAGCACCGGGAAACGTCTTGTTTGCTGAATTGTGCTCGCGCTGCAGAAATAGGGTAATGAGTGCTTCAAGTACAAGCCTAGACCCCTAGATCAAACAATCTCGATACAATAAACCAATGATGGGTCAATGTTGGATCAATGTCGTAGACAGTAGACCAACGTTGACCCAACGTTGAGTCTAAATATGTTTTTTATGAAGAAAGAACTCAATAACAATAGATACATAGATCAGAATATACCCGGCGCTGCGCGCCTCGTACATTCGGATCTATGTATCTATCAAATTTTCTTCTTTCTCCTTGACAGAGAGTGATTCCATCGTGTCTAACATAAGATGGCTGTAATCTACACATATCTTATGTGTGCTAGGTGTGTGTGTGGGGGGTGGGGGGTCAGGTGAAAAATCGTTGAGAAGCAACATCTGTTAAACATTCAAATGATATGCATCAATCTATAATGATTCTAAATATAAACGGGATCGATGTAAAGTCGGTCAATCTCTAGACCCGCGTTTCATACCAGCACCTGCCATGTGAACTAAAATAACGTCACAGCAACGAAATATTCTGTCCAATGTTAATTTAATGCTGGTCCACCGTCTACGACGCTGGCCCAATATCACCCCAGCTTTGGATCAACCGCTCGTGTTGGCTGATCTAATCCATTCATATAAGAGATAATTCGTTAAGTTTCCATCCCACAGTTTTCCAATATCATCTATCTAAAAGATACAGACAAAAAATTTTGGCAGCCACTGAACATATGACAATTCTGCTTCGGCAATAATATGCGAGAGAAATCGAACAAAGTCTACTTAAATTCAGGCTTCAGCATACAGCGAGGAGGCAATAAACATTGATGGATAATCAATGGTCTTTTATGTTGGACTGACGTAGGTCTTTATCTTAGCAAACACTACATGTTGAACCAATTGGTATAATGCTGGTCCAGCGTTGTAGACGGTGGGCCAGCATTACACCAACATTGGTTCAGCTTCTTCTTTTTTCTCCTAACACCTGAAATCCTAAGTCTCATTCCAATTTTAAACCTTTTCACTTGAAATCCAAAATTTTATGTCAGTTTTTAACCTTCTCACCTGCAAACCAAAGTATTATTCCAGCTTTAAACCTTTTCATTTTTTAGTAAGATACATCTGGGTTTAATGGGGTTTTTTTTGTTTATTTTCTATTGACAACATTTGCGAATATTTGGACGTGAAATGTACAGATTTAGCAATTTATCTATTTATCTCTTCTTCGAAGCTCCACATCTGTCTTAACGTTTTTCCGATGTCAATGTGTGGGTCGAGCAGTGAGACACAAACTTAAAGTGGATGAAAATTACATTTATTGCTTAAGAACACAGAATGTCCTGCACGAAAAGATGATTTAACAAGAAGCATTTTATCATGAATGATTGTTGCTAATAATGTATGTGAGATATCATCTTGCCCAGTCAAATCAGACAGGCAGACCACAAGTCTGCCTCTAGGAAACAAGTTGATAGCAGAAGGTGGTGAGATATTATAGCCTTGATATTCCATGATTGAGGTTATTATGTCTCCCCTCTCACAGAGAGGTGGAGACATGTTGCTTTACCTCTGTCCGCTCTGTCTGTGCGTTCAGTCCCATTCATTTCTACAAGCACTTTTTATCGTGCAGGCGGTCAAACATGAGACGTTGACCCAATGCCGGGCTAATGGTGGCCCACCGTCTACGACGCTGAGCCAACATAAGCCCAGTATTTGGTTACCCTGTCGTGTTTGGCGCCACGCTGAATGTGGGCCAACGTCGCAGACGGCGGGCCAACAATAACCCAGCTTTGGTTCGTGTCCGTACCGCCAACATGCAGGTACCGCAGCATGAAGTACTGGCTAGGACTGAATGGATACTGGCCAGCATCGGCGACGCTGGCCCATCATTTAACAGACATTGGGTCGTGTCTGCTTGTAATCGCCGCCAGCAGTAAGCAATACCAGATCAGCTGCTATTCCCAGCAAACACAAAACATTTGTATAACATTTATACAACGTCGGCCCAACATCTTCGACGTTGGTTCAACATTGTACAAATGTTATACAAATGTTTACTGGGTTGAACGCAGCCCAGCAAACACGAGGCGTTGAACCAGTGCTGGTTTGATGCTGAGCCAGCGTCGCAGACGGTGGGACAGCATTGGACCAGCATTGAGTCAACGTCGTGTTTGCTGGGAGTGTTGACAAGTGTTTCGCACTGAAAAGGAATAATAAATTCAGCTCAGTACATAGTCTCTACTGTCTACAGGAGCCATTTGATAACATTAATTACAAAAGCCATTGACACTACATCTATTAGCTATCAACCTTTATGGTTATGCTGCTGGAGGGGAGCCATCTTCAGTTGTTTGCTTACAAAAAACTAGACTCTTCTAGTTAAGATGTTGATGTCCTGTGAGCCTACTATATGAATCTTCGACGATCAAGTTGTGTGCCACACGCAAACCGCTTGTGCAGATTTGGCTGAACAAGATGACTATATAAATCTTGGGCTGTGAATTGCTGTCGCACAAAGTTTTGATTTTGGAAAATACGTCAGTGCTCAGGAAGTTCATGGATTATATCACTCTGTAAATATATGTGCTGTATAAAAGAGACACAGATGCTGAATGGGCCAAAGATCAAATGTCGTCGAAATCGGTGCATTCGATTGGAAATGTACGGTTTGCTGACCAAACAATATGTGTGGGATTTAAATACATATGTTATAAATCAAGCTACTTTATAAATCAAGACATAGATGAAAAATGGTGTGTTTCTACGTTGATCTCTACCCGTCGCTGATCATGGAGGCATATTCCAAACACAAGGACAAAACAGCTAACCCTTGTCATTGCGTAATTGTATATGCACCACATCAAACACGAGGTACTAGTATTCAGCCAATGTAGCGTTAACCCTCAAAGCGCTGAAATGTGTTCATATAACTTAAGATACCAAATGGGTTGTCTCAATTTAAAATCATCATAAATGTCTTAGTTATCTCTTTCCGCTTCATTTGAATACTTATGTTATGGGTCTACGACGGTTATAAATATTTTTATTCTTTTAGTGCGGAGATTGACTTCTGCCGTAAGAATCTGCATACACATGGACGTCAGATTTTTACGCATAAAGTCGACCCTCGCGCTGTAAGGGTTAACCCAGACGCTGTCTCAACATTGAAGTAACGTTGGCTGAACGCCTTTTACTTACGTGGATGCTTCAAATAACAGTTCAACCCCCAGAGCGCTGATGTCGACCACAGTAGACATTCTGTGTTCTTATATACACCTGCATAACATGTTGTTAAAAAGAAAATTATATGTCTCAAATCTTTAAGAACTGATATATTTCCGGACACAAATTTCACAAATCAACTAAATTGTCAGTCACTTGAAGTTGTTGATCGCGGCAGCTAGCCACAACTCCGAGTGACTGAAATTTGAAAATAATGGGTCAAAGTTCTAGTGGTTAATTGGCCTTCTCAGGTACTCAATAATTGATTACGTCAACCTCCGTCCTAATGCTCATGTTTTTTTTGATGCAAATCAATTATATTCATAATTGATTACGTCAACATCTGTCCTGATGTTCGTGTTTATTTATATACAAATCAATTATATTTATAGCCTTGGCCCTAAATGAAATCAATCATGTACTAACCATATTCTATACATGTGCATATTTTATTACCACAAATAAGTCTGTACAGACCTTAAATTTATATCAATAAAATATATATTTATCTGTATAGTTATTTATTGGAATTTACATTTCGATTGTAATGAAACCTTGTCTGATCTAAGCCCGGATGCGGGGTTGTTAGAACAGCTGTGTCGCGGGTGATAACAACGACAAAGAAAAGAGCTCGATAGATTCGTAGATTCGAATACTTACGTTATATTGATTATATTTGAAATATATTCAGCCGAATATATTTAGATTTAGGAATCTATTGTTATGAAGTTTCGTCTTAGATTTAGCTTTTCCAGATCTTGGATCGTCATAGTTAAGAGCTGGCTAAAACATCTTTGATGATTTAAAATTGAAAAAAACTTTGGTCTCTATGGCTTATATAAAAATATTAATAGGCATGCTTAAATAATAGGCATGCTTAAACCGCAGACAATAGACGTTGCCCAGTGTTGGAGTATCATTGGACCATTGTCATCTATGCTGGCAGAATGACCTCCAATAATTGATAGGCAACCACTATTTAAACAATGCGTTACTAGACGAACTGTAGTTTCAAAGATCATAATCTACTGTTTTAACAATAGGCTGACTGACACCAAAATGTGTTTTAGAACAACATACAACACATACAGCAGCACTATTGTACAAAATGTTGAGCGAGTTTTCGCGTTTATGAAGCGATTAGGGACTGGCTATTATTAATGGCTCATGATTTATGATGATTGATTTATGATTTGATTGATTTTGTCTGATGTATGACTTTGAAAAACGAATACTAAATAGAGATATAGGCACTGAGAACTGTCTGAAGTGCTTGTCATTATCTGATTATGTGGTTTGCTGTTGGCCAACCGGCCACGACGTTGGTTCGATATAAAACCAACGTTGGGCTAACGTCTCATGTTTGCTGGGATGCCTGTAAACTTTTCCTAACAAACAAGACACATTGATCTAATGCTGTTCTAATGCTGGTTCAGCTTTGTAGATGGCGGTCAAAGTCCATTATTCTAACAGCATTGGGTCAGCGCTTCGGCCTGTTCTTTCTACATCTTCTCTATACCAAAATATATGTACTTACAAAGTGATAAGGTGGTAAGGTGATAACGATGCTGATGCTAGGGTGGTCTTCAAATGCGTTCAGAGGTTATAGTTCTTTACTTGCAATATTTGCCGGTGATGGAGCTTATGTAATGAATGAATGAATCAATGGGGTTTTAGGACACCTTTAGTCACATATGCTGAACTGGGCCAGGAGAACCTACTGAGGATGTTGAGGTGAATGAGATGACACTGCCCTCAATGACACAAGATTCGAAATTCGAGCCCTGGCGGTCTGAGGCCGAGTACGCTATTTTACGGGCACGGAGGCTCCCTACAATCTTGAATCTTTCCGAGTGAGCGGGGAAGAAACATTTTCTATTTTAAAAAACTGGAAGGCTAGCGTTGGGTTCGAGCCCGCGATCTCCGACTTTCCATGCAGACCCCCGCCCTGATGGAGTGTATGTAAAATGTGGTATCGACTGACCCTTCCCTGGGTCACCCATCCTGCGCCTGTGAGTAAATGACACCTGCGCGAAGTGATAACAGAGACGGAAGGAAGATAGGTCATTTACAAACTGGTCACTTCCTGTGGTCTTTAAACAAAGATCTTTATACGGATATTTAGTATCACAGTTTTTGTCATTATTATATACATGCTCAGCTTTTAGAACCCTAGCACCCGAAGGGTGTTGACCCTTAAACCGCTAAGCTATTTAATTTTAATTTTCACCCACTTGAAGTTGTGTTTCGCTACCGCGACCCACAACTTCAAGTGGGCAAAAATGTTCATATTTGTTTCATTCGAGACCAAACATTTGCAAATCTTGATGTTTAAACACTCATTTCATTCACAATTACAGTGATTTAAACCACTATTAAAACAGATCAAGACCGACCATAATCGTACTCAGCGCCTAAAGTGTTGACAGTGAGATAACGGAATTTGGGTCGAAATAGAATGAACCTTTGTACGCCTTACAAATACATTGTGTAATGTCAGATATCTGGTGAGACAATTAGGAGAAACCCGTAATGATTTTTCAGTGTTTGCTATACAAGCTCGTGCTCTATTGCTACTTCTATAATATTGCTTGTTATGATTATTGACCTTCATCTAGTGTTTTTTGTATTCAAACCAGACGATCAGAGTTCAAGTTAACCACAACACGTTGCATTTTTATGATCTTGACAATTCACTGTATTTTTTAACAATTGTCGTACTGAATTATTTGTTGCTATTTCCCCTTCACTATATGTAGCTGTATTTGCTAACGCAATTTCCAGCAATACAGTGAAGGACATTTTTCAATTATGATAAAAGGACATTTCTGAAACTGATTTCATTAACTGAGCATTTTTTACAAACTATTCTAAAGATCAATTTCAGTTGTATCATATTTGTTCGGAAACTTGCTTGAAACAGTATATATATATATATATATATATATATATATATATATATATATATATATATATATATATATATATACTCTTATAAAGTCGCCTTTAGCGAGACCAGCGGTCGCGGTATAGACATGATATATGGTAAAATGACTTTGGTGAGACCGTTTAGCGGTCGCGCTAAAGTATCTCAACTTCCAAGGATAAAATGACTAAAAAAAAAAGATTTGTGTTATTCAAAATCATCGTTTATATATTGAATGGATATTAATCGTTATCTTCAATTAAGATTTGATTGCAAAAAGAGACAATTGTCAGTAATATCACCGACCATATCAATAGCCTGGTTCATAGACTGACTTTTCTGTATATTTGGTCGGGTTTGGTTTGTACCTTCATCGCGACCATGTAAAAATTAGCGTAACTTCACGGAAATTACATATGTTTGTAGTTTTATTTCACAATTATAATCAATTTATTCTGTTTTACGCATATGCGACGATTTGTGAACGATAACTTACTTTGCGGAAGATATAGGAAACTATTTTAGCAGAGTATCGTTGAAACGCTAGACCCCCCCTCCCCTCCCAGCTTACAACTGGTGATAGCCGTACTGCCACGCATTAGCACGAGACCATCGCACATACCACATTAGTGAAGGGGCAACATTCTGCAATATTATAGTCATTAATTATTTATTGTTAAATCTGACTACATGAACGTAAGAGTAAATATGATAGATAGAGAAGTTTGTAAAATTTGTCATAAGAATGTAATGCGTGACCTTCATTTATTTCCGTTACTTAAATATTTATTCCATTGTTCTAAGTTGCTTGTATTGTACTTATAGGGCATACAGTTTTTTCTTTAATTATGAATGCTTATATAAGGGTGTAAGTATATTAGTACTTACAGTTGATATGTGTTTTTTAATGAATTGATATGGGCTTTTTTAATCATATATACTCGGACTGTAATGGATTAAAATAGCTAGACATTTTGTTAAAAAGTAGTTGTGCCACGGCCAATAATTTTTTAGCAACAAGTCAATTTTCACCCTCCAATTACAGGTCACTTTATGTCGGCCAATATAATAAAATCGTCCGCATGAATGACAGGCATCGCGGCGAAAAAAATAATAAGTGCTGGCGTCGTTTTTGCATAGGTTGTTCACAGTTGTGATATAGGACACGGCCAGTGATTTTCCAGGACCAAGTCAATATTTGACCTCCAGTTACCAGTTAATATGCATATATATGTAGGTTGATATATTATATCATCAGCGGCAGCGTGAATCTATTTTGTACAAGTTGTTAAACGGCTACGGCAAATAATAGGCTAATAAACTTCTGAACATCATATAACCGGCCACTATATCGATCAACAAGTCAACTTTTGAATTTTAATTACCGGCCTATCGGCGGCCACTATAATAATAATATTATAATACAGTACTTGGTTATGGTACATGTCAGCCAAAAAACGTCAATATTATAAAATCGTCAGTGTGAATGCCAAACATCACGGCAAAACAGTTTGAGTGCTGGCGTAATTAATTATTTTTTCAAATTTCTGAATGAAACAATACCGGCCGCTACCAGCGGCCACTCTATGTCGACCAATATAATAAACAATGTTCAGCTGAATCACGGACATCACGGCAAAACATTTTTACGCCGTTTTCGAACTACTGAACTCCAATTACCGACCACTGTGGACTTCCATTGGCCATCTGTATGGATAATCACTCTGCTGTGTTGAGTGTAATAAAATAATAATAATTAAATGCCACATCTGCTCGCGATGTAGGTGTCAAATACGATCGCAACATGTCTGAACTGACCCTATGAACACTGCGGTATCTTTATTGTTGCACACACACTTTATTAGTAAAGATGCATTAATGAATGTTAATAGCAAATCCACTGCTGTGTTTCACGTATAAAAAATCACATATTTTATTTTGACTATATATATATATATATATAATGCCTAGTGTCAGAGCACTGATAGTGTGAGTAAGGTGATTAATTAAAATATCAAATATCAAGATGTTAAATATTACGTCACAACGCCTTAGGTGGGATATATCAGTACGTTGCAATTCCATCATAGGTGCAGGTTTTTTATAGTCTGATATCAAGTCTGAAGATCTATCATCCGACTTTACGTTTTACCCCCTGGTCACTGGACCTGTTCATTCGTGTGCCATTTCAACTCCCCGGGGAGCATACAGTCCTGCAGTCGTTTCGGTGCATTGAACTTATCGTACACATTGCTATCTCTGTCCCACCAAGTACTCATTTTCACCTGATTCAAGTGAAGCGTTTGAGGGTGAAGTGTCTTGTCCAAGGACAAAACATCTTAACAATGTCCCAATATTGAGAGGGGAGAAACATGGATATTTATCTTAAAATCCTGCACCAAGCGGGAATCGAAACCGCACAGCAAGCAGCGACATCGGCAAAGCTCCGCGCTCTAACCATTGCGCCATATGTCCCTCTCATGATCTGATGATTAATATCGCTATTTTCATTTGTGAATGAAGAATTGATACTTGTTTACTTCCAATCAGTGGTTTTCGTGTTGGATGGGTGGAGATTTCTTGTGAAGATTTCTTGTTGAATTAATTTTTACTTTAACTCATGACCAGCAAATATGTGATATTATCCCAATGCTGAATTGATGCCGATTCAGCATTGTAGACAAGGGCCCAACATTAATACAACAATACGCCGATGTTCCGTGAATGATGGGAATGCCACACGTAAAATCTCCCAACATATCGTTACATGTGCGTTGATAGACGAGACGTGACGATGACCTGTGGACGGGTGTAGTGGACCAATCACAGTCAGATATGCCATCCTTCAAATGATTGACAGCTCAACCAGCAGTGACAGCACTTCCAGAATCAGACGTTCAACATAGGAGGTTCAACCAAGACGGTTATTGTGTTTTATTTATATTTTCTCGCTTCTTGGCGCTAAACAGTCAAGTTGCGTGTGCCACCAGCAAACACCCTTTACCGGCGTCAAACTATAAGGCCCATCTATTATTGATAAAGAACCATTATTAAGGGTGGTGATTAGCAACTCGCATGAACTGGTCAAAGTACTAAATTTATATTCATAGCATTTAAAATCTCTTTTATTAATATAATTGAATATAAAGAATAATTCCTTCATTAATTTATTAGGACTCGGTTAAGAGGACACAGAGAGGAAAAGGTTTGGGTCCAACATAAAATCAGCGTTGGTTAAATGTGTCGTGTTTATCATGTAGGTATGTTTCTTAGTTTGAGCATACTGTTATACTTTATGGCGGGCCGCATCTGTTTCACGCCACCTACCAGTATTTAAATTTAAATACAGCATTGTCAGCTGATCAATTTGAGTACAATTTAACATGCCTGTGGTATAAAAATTGACACTTCTGATGCCTTATCCGGCCACCTTTGTCAAATCTCTAAACTTTTTTTTTTTTGAAAAAAACGCGGCCTCCTATGTGCGGCCACTTGTATTGAATGGCCACTTTCGACTTGCAGTAGTGGTGGCCGCTCAAAAGAGGTTATATTGTGGTGGTAACTGTATTATTCGTGAAAGATCGGCGGGATTGATTAATCACGTCGAAAAGTCACTGATTATAAGAAGTTATACCTATATATAAGAATTATTAATGCATTTTATATGAGACTGGAGATGTTTAGATTCATCTAATCTCTAATCATCTTGTCGCCATGTAGGCCTAGTTTTGAAAAGTGTACTACGCGCCATTAAACATGATGTGCTCCACAGTATTGTCGCGAGCATAACACATTGCCAAAATAAACAAAAAACGCTGCTTGATAGTTAAAGCTCTAACAGCCATACAATTGTGAGTTGTGAAGAAGGAGCTATCATCAAAAGATCAACATGTCATCACCTCTGGCCATTGACCTTTTTTATACCATGATTTAGAAACATGTTTACTGTTAAACCTCCTGAATTAAGTTAATTTCATTGAATAATTAGATTACTAAGATAAAATCGTGCACGTCATATCCGTGTTATAATATTTTATAACACAATTTAAAAACATAAAAAACGAAAAAAAACCCATTATATTGGTGCTATTACACGATTTTAAAAACACCACACTCGTGCTATTATACTTTTTTAGTAGAGCGAAGCTCTACTGTTCCAGTTGTCTGGGCTTAATGTATTTTAGTGTCGATTTATTCCACGACAATGACGTTAAATTCGTTGAGCTGAGAACATATCTAGCGGCATGTGTCTAATAAAAAGAACTTTCTTTATTGTAACACGAGCTCCAATTTTAAGATTTCTATTTCAGGGCTAGAACGAAGGCCATTCCTCCAGTCCGGTACTGCCAAAATATGTGCAGGAATGGTAAAATTTGTCATTAGCCATTCCGATGAACTGGAAATCTAAGGCCATCTTAGGACAAAGGCCATTTCTAGGAATGACAATTTTTTACTCAGGAATGGCAGTTTCCTTGACTTGCCAGTCATGTGCATTGGCATGCCATCAACGTTTAATTCTACCCCTGTATTTAGATGCTCAGATAAACACAGTTAAATATCTGTCTTTCTGTGATATCATGTCAGCCTTTAGAGATTACGCGTGGCCCAGTAAACAGCGTACAGGTCAACCAAGTGAACTACATATATATATTCAATTCAATTCAATTCGTTTATTATACTGACGAGCACAAAATCCAGCAAAAAACAATAATTTAATCAGTTTAATTTCAGTACCCAGCCCTTGAGGCTTATTCGTCAGTTTATATGACAAGTATAAAAATGAGGTGTACAGACGAGGTGTGAGAATGTAAGCATATCAATATAGGCCCTAAAATGGTGATGCTCCAGCGAATACACCTGCATGGACCCGATCCTAGCAAAGCGACGGACCAACGTCTGCGATGTCAGCCCGTCTCTCAACCAGCACCGGCGCAAAGTCTGGTGTTCGCCTGAGTTTAACAATAGATCAGTATTGAAACGTGAAATAATCAAGGCCACTGTTGGTTCAATGCTGTTTCAATGCTGGGCCAACGCTTGAGACATTGGCGCAGCACTGAAGCAGCGGGTTATAAAATAACACCAGCTCGAAATATAGTTATAAACATCTATGAGCCAGAACCTGCTGTATCTATTACACAAAAATATTTTATAAAATTTATTGACATAATCATATATATACATGTATAGTTCACTGGGTGAACAAGTCCTCCTCTGTCCCCTGCCTCTGTCCAGTTTATTAATTAGGTCAGTTCGGTGACGTCACGCGTGACCCCGCTGCGCGACATTAGCTGTAGACCAACAAGCACTCTGCTTGTTGGTCTACACAGTGACACCGCCCAGCAAACACAAGGCTACACAACCAATGCTGTCAACCAAGGCATTCAACCAATGCTGTTTCAATGTTGGTCAGCGTCGCCGTAGTTGTCCGAACATTGAAACAGTATTGGGCGAATGCCTCGTGTTTGCTGGTAAGACTGCATCATATTTCTACAGATCTGTAGAAATACGATGCAGTCTTCCTACCTGCCCAGAAAACACAAGGTAGAACATCATCATGTGTCTGTATCCCGGGATCTGTATCTATGCAGATACAGTCATGTTATAATTATGTCTTTATAATATTCTGCCTCTATTCTCTGTCTACGTGAAAAGCGCCACCAGCGGTTTATGGAAGATATCCTTTTTTTGCTAGGGCCAAGCAAACACTTACACAAGATATTCAATCTATGCTGTTTCAGTGTTAGCCCAGCGTCGCCGTCGTTGGCCCATCATTGAGAAACTAACAGCTCCAACAATTTTATCGTGTTTGCTGGGTACATAGCCAGCGGCTCTGCTTATCCTGGAGGTGTCGGTGACGAAATTTTGCTGCACTAGGGGAGGGGCTAAATTCTGATCAATATAATTATAAATAGTAAAAATTGTATTAGAGGTAGGCCTAATCGTTTGTATATTAGATACATGTAGGCCTACACGTGTGTTTGCATTTTATATTGTTTGTTAATTGAATGTTAGTCTATATAATCTCATTCTTAAATATTATTTCACATATTTATATATTTTGATAATATGATCTTTGGATAAGATTGTAATATAGTAGACCTCAATTAAAAAACGGAGAAATGAAAATTTGACTAGGCCTAAAATAATTATAGGAATATGCAGGCTTTCGGTACATTTGGCCTGCTATTGTTATAATTAATCTACAAACACATAATATATAATAGTGGTATTGTATGACAAAGTTATAATAATTGCAAAAACGGACTTCAGATAGACTTTCGACTTCAGACTTTCAACTTCAAATTTTGGGCGTCAGACTCTGGACTTCGGTTTCAGACTTAGACAACATACAACTGACAGACTTCAGACTTTGGTTTCAGACTCGGATTTTGGACATACTTTGGACTTCAGACTTTCGACATAATTCAGACAGTTTTCGGGCATCAAACTTCAGATTTCGTCAGACTTCGTACATCAGACTACCGATTGTGGACTTTAGACATCAGTTTTCAGACTTCGTATTGTGGACTTCGGACATACTTCAGACGTCGGATTATAGCCTTCATTGCCAGATATCGTACAGACGTCAAACTTCGGACTCAAAGACTCGGTTAATTTATTTGTCACACAACAAAAACAGACATACATATGTAACCAAATAAGCTCACAAAATACATTATAATATATGTATGAGGATCAGGAGCACTGCTGATCAATGGTGATCGCTATCATGCAGACCACTTCAGACAGACTTCGGACAGTTTTCAGACTTATGACAGACTTCAGACAAACTTCGGGCAGACTTCAGACGTCAGACTCCTACTTCAGACTTTGGACCTCAGCCAGACTTCGAACATCAGGATTTGGATTTCGGACTTCAGACTTTGCATTTCACACTTCAGATTTAAGACTTCGGACAGACTTCGAGCTTCTGACATCAGAATTCGAGCTTCAAATTTTGAACTTTATACTTAGAATTCAGATTTTAGACTTTGGATATACTTCGGACAGACCTCGTCCTTCGGATTTTGAACTTTGATCTTTGAATTTCAGACTTTGGACAATATAGGCTACTTCAGATTTCTTCGGACTTAAAAGAGTTCAGACTTTGGACTTCAGACTTTAAAGTTCAGAGTTCAGAAACCCTCACTGGGCTTTAATACTTTAAACAGTTTAATAATAAATTAAACACCATTTTCTATGACTTTGATCTTTTGATTAAAATAAGCAAAACAGTTAATAGTGCAGCGGCCAGAAGGGTGAAAAAAAAGTGAACCCCTCCCCACGGTAGAACAAAGCAAAACCATATTTATTTGATTCAGTGATATGTTAGGGGTACAAAATGGATGGTTGTGAAAAAAATATTTGAGGCGTTGCCATGGTTACGGCGTTATTCCAACACAGTCTCTTTTGCGACATTGACGCCATTTTGCGCACATATTTTTCAAGGCAATGAATCAAGCTGAAGTGATAAAAAACATGTAAGTGGCATCAGAGATTTGGAACGAGCTAAATATGTAGCAGTTATGATCATTAATACATTTCTGCATTAAAAAATATATTTTACCTTAGCGTAATTATAATTTATTACGCTCGTATTTCACATAATGTGTGGAATATCCAGTATGTTTTTGCTTAAAAGTTATATCTTAAACTGGTGGAAATTCAAGAATATGCTGACCACTATTTAGAATATAGGTTAAATAATACTGAGTTAAATATCACAATGTACACTGCCGTATATCACTTGATTGGATACCTGATAAAAGGTAGTTAAAATATAATTTTAATTTTCAAGGTCGACCAAGGTCAAATAACAAAATGACTGCATCCGGTATCAGTGAAATATCATAAATTTCAGCGTTCTGAAATCGTACGACCAGATTGTTATGGAATATATCTTTCTGATTCGCTCAATTTGGACCTTATATTTAATAGGACTATTTCTAATGTCGTACAAATATCACAGAAAACGACCTCCCATTTCTGAAATTAATTGTATTATTCAAGGTCATCTTCAAGGTCAAAAAGTCAATTTTAGGGTCAAGTGAGTGAAAATATCATCTTTGAACAAATAAAGCTGGGAGCATGTGTAATACCTCTTTTTCGTGTGATTTTGAGTGGGAAAAAATCAATTTATAGTCTTTTTTTTGTGATTAAAGGTCATCTTCAAGGTCATCTGCAAGAGCAATTTCAAATCAAGGGCATGAAAATGTCAATTCCGAGGTCAAAAATGTAAAAGTATGATTTTTAACAAAAACAAATAGCAAAAGACGTGTAGTACGTCGTTTTGATATCATCTTGACTGAATAATGTATTTCTGCTACGATTTTGCTGATTAAAGAGGCCATTTTCAAGAGGCCAATGTGTCAATTTCTAGGTCGGGTAATCTAAAATATGATTTTTAACAAATAGATCTAGGTACAAGTCATACATCTTGATGTGATCATCTACGTCAAATGGACAATTCCAAGGCCAAATATGATTTTAACGGACAATACAGTGCATAATAAACTTCCTCTTCGAAAATTAGTAAATAATTAATAGTAATTATTTTCTTCTTCGAAATAAAACGAAGTCTTCTTTTTTTTTTTAGAATAGAAAAAAAAATGTTTTAGCTTTAAAGAAAATAATTTTCGTTTTTGATAACGAAAAGAAAAATAAATCTTCAATATTCTTTTCTGAGAAAATAATTTTTATTGTTGGTAACAGAAAGTAGAAAAAATGAGAACACAACCGGAAGATACAAATATGCAGCGACCGCAAACGACTGCCAACGGTCACTTAATCACACATATCCACCTCTTCTTATCATTGAAAATTTGTTAAAATGACAATTCGTGCAACTAAGAACTCTCGAAAAAGAAAAATGAAGAATTATTTTTAAATATTTTTTTACGAATTTTTTTTTTACGAAAAAAACACGACAATTTTTCACTAATTTTGGGGTAAGTCATATGCATTGTAATGAATTTGCTACAAATTGGAACACACATAATACATTGTTTTGGTGTGATTTTGACTGGATAATCAAATTTTGGCAAAGTTTTATTGATTTAACATCATCGAAGTGAAATTGTCAGGCAACGGAAAAGCATTATAGGTCGATGGGGAGGCATTAAAAGGTGAAACTAAGGGATTAAGGGACAATGGGGGCGTTAGATCGCGGCGCCGATGCGTTAAGGGGCAAAGAAGAGGCGTTAAAGTGCGACCGGATGCATTAAAAGGTGGTGGGAAGGCATCAAAGGGCTATGGAACGGAGCTAGACGTCGACCAGGAAGCGTGAAATAACAATGGAGGTGTGGTAACGGTCGATGGGGAGGCGTTAAAGGGTGATGCGTGGAGGTCTGAGGGCTAGGAGAAAGCCTTAAAGACGAAGGAGTGTCGCTAAAGGGCAACAGAGAAGCGTTAAATGTCGCCGGAGAGACCCCAAAGGCGACGGAAAGGTGTTAAAAGTCGGTGGAAATGCATATAAGAATGACTGAGAGGTGTTAAAAGGCCCCACAGATGCATTAAATGGGCATGGGGAGGCATTAAAATGGTGATTGCAAGGTGGTAAAAGGCGATTAGGTGTCATCAAAGGGCGACCATGAAGCATAAAATGACGATAGAAAAACATAAAGGGCAGGAGTTAAAGGGTGATGTGTAGGCGTTTTGGAGTGAGGAGAAGGAAAGGGTGACGGAGAGGCGTCAAATGTCGAGGCACTAAGGAGCGACGAGAGGTGTTAAAGGGCGAAGAAAATATGATAAAGGTCGACACAAAAGCATTGAAGAACAATGTTAAAGGTGCTGCTTTGACGTTGAATAGCGATGGGCAGGCATTCAAGAGCGATGGGGAGTTGATATATGTTGAATATCAAAGTAGAGGCGCTAAAAGGGGACGGAGAGTTGTTAAAAGACAATGGAGAGGCGTTCTTGGAAAAGAACAGGCGTTAAAGTGTGACAGAGAGGCCTTCAATTGCATCGAAGAGGTGTTAAACTAAACGCATATTAAAGGCGAAGAAGAGTCGTTGAATAGCGGCGGTAATGCACTCAATTGCAAAGAATATGTGTTAAACTAAAAGTGCTACAATGATGCAGAAAGAGCGACAAAAAATCGCTAAAGCGTGACAGGAGTGTGTTTACAACGCCCTTTAATGCCTCTCCATCCCCCTTAACACATTCCTATTGTGAGTTTGTTGTCGCCCTTTAATGTGTCTCCATAGCTCCATAATCCCTCTCCATTACTTTATAAAGCATCCAGTCAATCAATCAATAAAACTTCTATATCGCCTAAATCCTCAGCGAACAGAGCTCAGAGGCGCACAGATCCTCACAATGATCTAGTGTTTCGTTAACAGGGAGGCGGGCCACCAAGGGGCTATGGCAGGATAACCAAAGCTATGGGGGAAGCTTTTGAGCCAGTCTTAGTTTTAAGGCGAGCAAAAAATGTATTGAATTTGTTGAGCATAAACATTTTGAGCATTTCTTCCAAACAAGTAAATCTAAAAGATATGCAGGCTGGTTTTCTCTTGGGGTTCAGAACATTATAATGTCCTTTTCTGAAATGTTGTGAAAGAGCGATTTTCAAATAATCTAATTTGCTACTAACCAGTGCTCTCTGGCTGATGCAGATAAATTTGTGCCTTGACCTACAATTCAGCATGAGAAATTAGTTCAGGATTTTTCTCGATAAAGTTTGGACCCAATGAGAAGCCAGTGTTAAGCTACAGCTTGGACCCTGCCATACAAGCCAATACACCCATTAACCAATGTTGCGACTACTCTTGGAGATTCCTTAGATGATAGGGACATGTAAATTTGGATATCATCGACATAAAGATGGTGGTTTATATCTAGACTAGAGATTATAGCGCTGAGTGGTGTGGGGTGTGGTGTATAAGGCAAAAAGTGGTCCCAGTGCAGAGCCCTGTGAAACTCTATAATATTATGAGAGTGTAACTTTAATCTGTCAGAGTGTCTGCAATTGTTATCCCCCGCCCGACGAAGTTGGGGCGGGCTATTAACGTCACCTCGGATGTCCGTCCGCCGCCTGTCTGTATTTCGTTTCGAATTCCGGAGCAGATCTCTGAAATCCATGGGGGTATTTTTTCATATTGCACACACATATCCCTCGGGGGGTATACAAGCGCCTTTTTGGAGTATATGTACTTTGACCTACTTAAATAGCCGACCATCAGCCATAATTAACTGCAATATGCTTGATATCTGACAGCTATCATTCCCGGAGCAACTCTGGGAAACCCGTCATATTGCACACACACATCCCTTACCGTTAGGTGGTGTAGGCCTAGATGTGCTATTTGGGGTTTAAAAACATCGACCTACTTAAATAGCCAACCATGAGCCAAAATTACCTTTCATATGCCTGATGTCCTGCAAACCGTGCCAGATAGCCAGACCATTACTATAAAACCAAATATGCGGTTTACGTAGTGATATGCACTGAAAAAGTTCAACTCGATCAAATTCAAATGGCCGACCATCGGCCATAATATTTGCTTTAATATGCTTGATATCTTGCAAACCATGCCAGTTAGCTAAATCGTTACTACAAAAGAAAATGTGCGGTTTCAGGCAGGTTATGCCTCGACAATTTTTAATTCGATCAAATTCAAAATGGCCGACTCTCGGCCATAATTAATTTAAATAGGCCTGATATGTGGCAAACCCAGACATTAAGTAGGAAACAAAATGATTGTGTGGTTTCAGGTAGAGATATGCCCTGAAAAATCTCGATCAAGTTTAAAATGATCGACTTGAAGCCGTTATTGACCTTAATATGGGTAATATCTGGAAAATTGTGCCAGATAGCTAGACCATTACTGTAAAACCAAAATGTGTGGTTTCATGGGGTGAAAAGCCCTGAAAAATGTCAACTTTATCTAATTAAAAAATGGCTGACTTGTGATCATCATTGACTTTAATATCTGTAATATACATGGCATACTGTGCTAAATAGATAGACCATTAGGCCTACTGTAAAACAGAATGTGAGAGTTCGGGGAAGGATGTACCCTTAGAAATGTCTAACACGCGGGCGGGTGGGACAGGGAATTAGGATGGCCGGCTGTCCTCTTGGTACCGATTGCTGCCTATTTTTTCAAATAAGAAGAAAACCAAATTTGAGTCTGAGCAGACATTCCATACCAATCTGAGAGTCGATTTGTTAATGTAGTATAGTGAACGTTGTCGAAAGCAGCGCTGATTAGGTTTCGTGTAGGCTGATTGTAGTGGATTAGGGATGTATGGTTATTTTAAAAATAAACTTGTAAACGAATGGCTATTAACTTTATCTAAGATTTTGGAACTAAAACTCGCGTTGGATACATGCCTGTAATTTTTCAGCTCGTTGTTAGAAAGATATGATTTTAACTGATGGTCCTATATATACGCATCTCTTATATACCTCTCCATTGCCCTTTAACGCCTTCTCGTCGCCTGATCATTTCACCTGAAGCATGTTTAATCATTTAAAACTAACAGAATTAGATTATCCAGTCAAAAGCATACTCAAACGAGGTATTATATTACGTGCTCATATGTGTAGCTCATATATGTTACAAATCATATTTAAAAAGAAAATGATTTTACAATCTCCTAGCTTTATGTGTTAAAAATCATATTTTTCTTTACTTGAAATTGACCTTTTGAACTTGAAGATGACCTTTAGTCATCAAAACAGTACCAGAATAGGTTATTCAGTCAAAATTACACACAACCTCGGAATTGACCTTTCGACCTTGAATATGACTTTGAATGAACATAATAATACCATAAATGGATATTCAAGTCGAAAACCTATGAAAAAGATATATTGGGCCTATACATGTTCCTTGTTTCACTTTGAAATTTACCTTTTGACCTTGAAGAGTCATGAAAATAATATCAGAAATGGATTGCCCAGTCAAAATCACACGGAAATGAGGTATTACAGTTGTTCCTAGCTTCATTTGTTGAAAAGTCAGGAGAACGTTCCCATGTTCCGCAGTTCCCACGTTCCGATAACCATGATAAGGTTCCTCAGTCGGTTTGCCAGGCCACCATATTTAGTTGAACCTTACAATTCATGAAGTATGTTTTTTGCTCCAGACGTATAATTGATAGGTCTAGATTGTAAAACCACCGGGTGCAATTTGTTCACCATTGAGCATTTATTTTTATTTTTCGGACTTGGTGGCCATTGCTGAATATCTTGTTTTTGCTCATAACAGTTTGTTCCGGCTTCAAGCTCCGAAATTCTGAAAAAAATGTCCCCTAAGATTCTTGACAGCGCCCAGCAAACACAAAACATTTGCATAAAATTTGTACAACGTCTGCCAACGTCTTCGACGTTGGTCCAAAATTGTAAAAATGTTATACAAATGTTTTGTGTTTGCTGGGCACTGCCGCAGATGGCTGCCAATATCAGAATATATAGGTCTAGGCCTAACTAGCATGCTAAATGTCGGCTATTGATCACTCTAATAAGTTACGTGTAAGCTAAGGTGATAAACATGATAAAGGAGATAGAAACTCATACTCGATCAGACCGATGTTGTTGTCACGAATCCCTGCTAGCGCAAAACATTCATTCTATGTTGACTCAATGTTGGTCCACCGTCCGCGATGCGATGCTGGCATATAGGCTACTATATCAGAATAAAGTAAACTCATGCTTGCATATATATGTTTGTTGTTTGTTGGTCCAGTTTCGTAGTCGGTGGCTCAACTTTAAAAAAACATTTTGGTCAAAATGAAAATAGATACCACAGGAAGGTCTGTTATGAAAATGACAGATGAGAATTCCTCCCGTCCTTTCCGTCAAAGATCGACATTGTATTCAAACAACGAGAGTCATTTGTTATAGGTCTATTACCGCCTTGCCATAAATAATATAATGACCCCCCCCCCCTTTCGCAGTGTCCGATTCTTTCCCCACCACATTGTTTTATGCGTCTGAGTCTGCGTGTGCGCCTGCGTGTGCGCCTGCGTCGAGTACATAAGGCCACATTTTTCATGCTGAGACTCATCGGATTTTAATTGAGCATAAAAAATGCAGGAAACATCAAAAACATTGTATATGTAACAAAACAAGGTTAGGTCATTTTTATAAAAGCCCTCAAACTCGGATTACTTTGCTTGATATCTAATTTCAGTGAATTCAATTGTAAATTTGTTACTATTTAAACTTCCATGACGTCATACATCAACATAAGACATATTTTTGTGAATTTAATGAAAACTGTGAATCATTATTCCATTTATTTCGGAAAAATGTCTAAAATCTGTTAATAGCAATAAACAATGTCAAAATAACAAAAAATACAATATTTTTTAAATATCAATACAGCCATGAGACGGATCGCTATAAGCTCTATTTTATCGTATTCCTTGACCCCGAAAACATAGGGTTAGACACCTTATTTGTGCATCTGCGACGATTAGTCTTTAAATTAAGGACACAAATACGATTTGCTATAATGGCCGCTCTGAACAGAGGTGGTGACGTGTAACCTTAAACACGTTCAGTAAACAAACTAATTATGACGTCATTATTATATTGTAAATGAACAATAAAACGTTGCACAGCGTCTCTATAATTTATAAATCACATGGACTAATATCCATTATTGCGATTTCTCGCTATAATTATAACGCAAACAAAACTTAATTATGGTATGTGAACACACTATCATTTAATAAGACATATATAAACGTAATACGATGTTTAAACGTTTCTGCGTATTAAATCTTCCTACTATATCAAATTTTAAAAATAACATGAAAATACATCTTCAAGATAACTTCATCACATATTTGGCGCTTCGCAAATCGATTGTACAATCTATTTGTTTTATTAAATGCGTATCGTTAGCGTCAACACATCGATTAAATTGTAGGAACTGGACACACAAAGGGCATATTTAGTGCATTTTCAGGATAAGAGGTCGTACGGTTGTAATGCTGTTACCATGGCAACGTCCCCGATTGTTTTTCTCACAACCATCCATTTCCTAGTCCAGACATATCAAGCAATCAAAAAAATATGGTTGTGCTTTGCTCTACCGTGGGGAGGGGTTACTCCTATTTCTAGGCCTCTTTTAGAGAATGGCCGCAGCACTATAAGCAGCTTTAATAATTATTGTGAGACAGCTCCATTTTAGCTGTCCGTAGAACAATAACCCTGAAGGTCGACGCAAGCTCTACTTCAGTGCCGTCAGGCTCTAGTTACAGGATCAAAAAAAATTAAAAAACACTACACTCGCGCCATGATACCGTATTACCGGATTTAAAAACTTTTGAAAAAAAAATATTACTCGTGCTACAATATTTTATTACACGATTTAAACACGCTGCCTTAGCTAATGTATAGTTGCATTTCTGAGATGAAATTTTGCACGTCATATTCATTTTATATTATTCCATTACACGATTCGTGTTACGTGCTCAGATACGGAATAAAATACTGTTGTTCTAAAAGGGTGCCGTCATGTGCATTACTATTTGCCGGCGACGTTGTCTGAGCGCCAAGCGTGAATCTAATGTTGTTTTAATGTTTGCCCAACTTTAAATCAACATTGGCTCAACGTCTCGTGTTTGCTGGGAAGGATTGCCGCTATTTATTGCACGATTAACATTAGCCGCGTATACCAGGCAAAGGCCGATCAGCGCTAGATTAAATTTCATGCTCACTGGGATGTTGAAATATTTATAACACGATTTTTCTGAATAATTGGATTCTTGGTTACATCGTTTTATATCCGATACGTGTAGTAACGATTTGTGCTATAACGGATAACTAAGTGTACATTATATGAGTGTATTAAGTTATGATAACTAATGAATGTGATTGATGACCACAAAAAAGTTGCTACGATGGTAATCTGATCTGCTATTTATATATCATTAGCTGATTAGTGTGGTCACGTGGCTGTAGCAGTGCGCGTATGCTCACCACCCTCCCTTTCAGCAACCACAAGGATGTGGTTTTCCAGGTGGCGTCATAAAAATGTCTATGTGCCAATTTTTAGCATCACAACATGGGATAATGTGGTACAATCGCTCTCAATATTTTTGGGATGTATTTTCATGGTACAAATGGATCGGCATTTATTTAAATAAACTATATCTAATTATTCTATTTTACTTTGCGTTCACCTCAATTTCCTCTTTTTGTTTAAATAGCCCCCAGTCCCAGCGCTGTTCACACGAGGCAAAATAATTGTATATTTGTATATTGTATAGCCTACTTGGCATGATAATTTATGGAATCGTATACTTTATCAGCCTCATTATGGTAACTCTACTTCAAACCACGCCTACTCCTACTCAGTCATTTTGAGAGAAACTTGAGTAACTAAATGAACTGGAGTAACTGAATGACTGTGTGACTAGTTGGGAATGTATTAATACACACGATCTATGTGTCGAAATGTTCATTTGAACAAATTTATCACCACATTATATCCGTAGAGGATTCAGGGTATGTAACACGGTGTGCGGACAGAAAGTACCAGGGATAAAAAGTAACGGACAGAAAGAAATAGTTTTCACTTTGACAAAATGTAACAGGGATAAAAATTAACAGTTGATAATTAATGCTAAAATAAGATGTTTAATTTATACGATAAAATATAAAATTGTCAAAGCTGAACTAAAATGGATTAATGCTTTTATTATTTTTGCATTATTATATGGCCGGCGTTTGCTATTTAATGTAACCAACTATTTCTAAAAGTAAAAATAATTAAAGATTATTATTTCTTTACGATTTATTTCACTCTATTTAGTGGTGATTTATTTATTATTATTTTTTTTGTGATGTAAAAGTAACACTTGTTGAAAGTAACACTTTTTCAAGGTCAACAGTATTGACGGGATAACTGAGTTACACTTGTTCAAAGTAACACTTTTTAAAAGTCAACAGTATTGGCGGGATCATAAAGTAACACTTGTTCAAAGTAACACTTTTTTAAAGTCAACAGTATTGGCGGGATCAAAAAGTAACACTTGTTCAAAGTAACACTTTTTTAAAGTCAACAGTATTGGCGGGATCAAAAAGTAACGCTTGTTCAAAGTAACACTTTTTTAAAGTCAACAGTATTGGCGGGATCAAAAAGTAACACTTGTTCAAAGTAACACTTTTTTAAAGCCAACAGTATTGGCAAAAAATACTTTTTCATGTTGGAAATTTTTTTAGGTAATTACACACATTTAAATAAAAATCATAGCATGTTTATTAACTTGATGCGCTATAAAATCGTCTTTTAGCGATAATAACGCTTTCTTTTTGTTTGGGAGATATTCAGCCGAATTCAATTTACCTGGAGCTTACACTTAAAGGTTCCTAACTACATGGCTCACACAATTTGGCGTTATTGTTTCAGTTCAAAGGTATAACAGCTACGGTGAATCAACAGCTAAAACCTCAGTTGTTTCTATGATTAACACCTTTTTAATGGCGTTAATCACGAAGAGTCAAGGTTCAAACATACTGACTAATATAATATTATTATTCAAAGGTGTATAAAATATATTTTTATTTTTAAAACGATCTAAAAGACATTATATAAATCGATTATTTTGTTAAATTCATATAAATTAAAGTTAGTATTAGTCATAAAACAAACCTGTTTCCCCAATTAGTAGCAAAGAAAAGTAAATATAAACACACTTGTCCTTAATAACAGATTTATATTTTCCGGTATCACTTTTAGTTTAATACACTTTTAGTACACTTTTAGTATATGTTCATGAATGTAATATTTACTATTAGAATTCAACTTTATCATTAGTTTAGTAGGTTGACCATGTTGAAGTGACTGTTACCTTTTCAAAATAAAATATATAAATATGCATTTAAATTTTCCTATAATAGCATATTTTATATTTTGTAAACATGCATCACTTTTAGCGCATGTTCTAGAATAAACCTTTTCACTTGAAATCCAAAATTTTATGTCAGTTTTTAACCTTCTCACCTGCAAACCAAAGTATTATTCCAGCTTTAAACCTTTTCATTTTTTAGTAAGATACATCTGGGTTTAATGGGGTTTTTTTTGTTTATTTTCTATTGACAACATTTGCGAATATTTGGACGTGAAATGTACAGATTTAGCAATTTATCTATTTATCTCTTCTTCGAAGCTCCACATCTGTCTTAACGTTTTTCCGATGTCAATGTGTGGGTCGAGCAGTGAGACACAAACTTAAAGTGGATGAAAATTACATTTATTGCTCAAGAACACAGAATGTCCTGCACGAAAAGATGATTTAACAAGAAGCATTTTATCATGAATGATTGTTGCTAATAATGTATGTGAGATATCATCTTGCCCAGTCAAATCAGACAGGCAGACCACAAGTCTGCCTCTAGGAAACAAGTTGATAGCAGAAGGTGGTGAGATATTATAGCCTTGATATTCCATGATTGAGGTTATTATGTCTCCCCTCTCACAGAGAGGTGGAGACATGTTGCTTTACCTCTGTCCGCTCTGTCTGTGCGTTCAGTCCCATTCATTTCTACAAGCACTTTTTATCGTGCAGGCGGTCAAACATGAGACGTTGACCCAATGCCGGGCTAATGGTGGCCCACCGTCTACGACGCTGAGCCAACATAAGCCCAGTATTTGGTTACCCTGTCGTGTTTGGCGCCACGCTGAATGTGGGCCAACGTCGCAGACGGCGGGCCAACAATAACCCAGCTTTGGTTCGTGTCCGTACCGCCAACATGCAGGTACCGCAGCATGAAGTACTGGCTAGGACTGAATGGATACTGGCCAGCATCGGCGACGCTGGCCCATCATTTAACAGACATTGGGTCGTGTCGGCTTGTAATCGCCGCCAGCAGTAAGCAATACCAGATCAGCTGCTATTCCCAGCAAACACAAAACATTTGTATAACATTTATACAACGTCGGCCCAACATCTTCGACGTTGGTTCAACATTGTACAAATGTTATACAAATGTTTACTGGGTTGAACGCAGCCCAGCAAACACGAGGCGTTGAACCAGTGCTGGTTTGATGCTGAGCCAGCGTCGCAGACGGTGGGACAGCATTGGACCAGCATTGAGTCAACGTCGTGTTTGCTGGGAGTGTTGACAAGTGTTTCGCACTGAAAAGGAATAATAAATTCAGCTCAGTACATAGTCTCTACTGTCTACAGGAGCCATTTGATAACATTAATTACAAAAGCCATTGACACTACATCTATTAGCTATCAACCTTTATGGTTATGCTGCTGGAGGGGAGCCATCTTCAGTTGTTTGCTTACAAAAAACTAGACTCTTCTAGTTAAGATGTTGATGTCCTGTGAGCCTACTATATGAATCTTCGACGATCAAGTTGTGTGCCACACGCAAACCGCTTGTGCAGATTTGGCTGAACAAGATGACTATATAAATCTTGGGCTGTGAATTGCTGTCGCACAAAGTTTTGATTTTGGAAAATACGTCAGTGCTCAGGAAGTTCATGGATTATATCACTCTGTAAATATATGTGCTGTATAAAAGAGACACAGATGCTGAATGGGCCAAAGATCAAATGTCGTCGAAATCGGTGCATTCGATTGGAAATGTACGGTTTGCTGACCAAACAATATGTGTGGGATTTAAATACATATGTTATAAATCAAGCTACTTTATAAATCAAGACATAGATGAAAAATGGTGTGTTTCTACGTTGATCTCTACCCGTCGCTGATCATGGAGGCATATTCCAAACACAAGGACAAAACAGCTAACCCTTGTCATTGCGTAATTGTATATGCACCACATCAAACACGAGGTACTAGTATTCAGCCAATGTAGCGTTAACCCTCAAAGCGCTGAAATGTGTTCATATAACTTAAGATACCAAATGGGTTGTCTCAATTTAAAATCATCATAAATGTCTTAGTTATCTCTTTCCGCTTCATTTGAATACTTATGTTATGGGTCTACGACGGTTATAAATATTTTTATTCTTTTAGTGCGGAGATTGACTTCTGCCGTAAGAATCTGCATACACATGGACGTCAGATTTTTACGCATAAAGTCGACCCTCGCGCTGTAAGGGTTAACCCAGACGCTGTCTCAACATTGAAGTAACGTTGGCTGAACGCCTTTTACTTACGTGGATGCTTCAAATAACAGTTCAACCCCCAGAGCGCTGATGTCGACCACAGTAGACATTCTGTGTTCTTATATACACCTGCATAACATGTTGTTAAAAAGAAAATTATATGTCTCAAATCTTTAAGAACTGATATATTTCCGGACACAAATTTCACAAATCAACTAAATTGTCAGTCACTTGAAGTTGTTGATCGCGGCAGCTAGCCACAACTCCGAGTGACTGAAATTTGAAAATAATGGGTCAAAGTTCTAGTGGTTAATTGGCCTTCTCAGGTACTCAATAATTGATTACGTCAACCTCCGTCCTAATGCTCATGTTTTTTTTGATGCAAATCAATTATATTCATAATTGATTACGTCAACATCTGTCCTGATGTTCGTGTTTATTTATATACAAATCAATTATATTTATAGCCTTGGCCCTAAATGAAATCAATCATGTACTAACCATATTCTATACATGTGCATATTTTATTACCACAAATAAGTCTGTACAGACCTTAAATTTATATCAATAAAATATATATTTATCTGTATAGTTATTTATTGGAATTTACATTTCGATTGTAATGAAACCTTGTCTGATCTAAGCCCGGATGCGGGGTTGTTAGAACAGCTGTGTCGCGGGTGATAACAACGACAAAGAAAAGAGCTCGATAGATTCGTAGATTCGAATACTTACGTTATATTGATTATATTTGAAATATATTCAGCCGAATATATTTAGATTTAGGAATCTATTGTTATGAAGTTTCGTCTTAGATTTAGCTTTTCCAGATCTTGGATCGTCATAGTTAAGAGCTGGCTAAAACATCTTTGATGATTTAAAATTGAAAAAAACTTTGGTCTCTATGGCTTATATAAAAATATTAATAGGCATGCTTAAATAATAGGCATGCTTAAACCGCAGACAATAGACGTTGCCCAGTGTTGGAGTATCATTGGACCATTGTCATCTATGCTGGCAGAATGACCTCCAATAATTGATAGGCAACCACTATTTAAACAATGCGTTACTAGACGAACTGTAGTTTCAAAGATCATAATCTACTGTTTTAACAATAGGCTGACTGACACCAAAATGTGTTTTAGAACAACATACAACACATACAGCAGCACTATTGTACAAAATGTTGAGCGAGTTTTCGCGTTTATGAAGCGATTAGGGACTGGCTATTATTAATGGCTCATGATTTATGATGATTGATTTATGATTTGATTGATTTTGTCTGATGTATGACTTTGAAAAACGAATACTAAATAGAGATATAGGCACTGAGAACTGTCTGAAGTGCTTGTCATTATCTGATTATGTGGTTTGCTGTTGGCCAACCGGCCACGACGTTGGTTCGATATAAAACCAACGTTGGGCTAACGTCTCATGTTTGCTGGGATGCCTGTAAACTTTTCCTAACAAACAAGACACATTGATCTAATGCTGTTCTAATGCTGGTTCAGCTTTGTAGATGGCGGTCAAAGTCCATTATTCTAACAGCATTGGGTCAGCGCTTCGGCCTGTTCTTTCTACATCTTCTCTATACCAAAATATATGTACTTACAAAGTGATAAGGTGGTAAGGTGATAACGATGCTGATGCTAGGGTGGTCTTCAAATGCGTTCAGAGGTATTTTATAGTTCTTTACTTGCAATATTTGCCGGTGATGGAGCTTATGTAATGAATGAATGAATCAATGGGGTTTTAGGACACCTTTAGTCACATATGCTGAACTGGGCCAGGAGAACCTACTGAGGATGTTGAGGTGAATGAGATGACACTGCCCTCAATGACACAAGATTCGAAATTCGAGCCCTGGCGGTCTGAGGCCGAGTACGCTATTTTACGGGCACGGAGGCTCCCTACAATCTTGAATCTTTCCGAGTGAGCGGGGAAGAAACATTTTCTATTTTAAAAAACTGGAAGGCTAGCGTTGGGTTCGAGCCCGCGATCTCCGACTTTCCATGCAGACCCCCGCCCTGATGGAGTGTATGTAAAATGTGGTATCGACTGACCCTTCCCTGGGTCACCCATCCTGCGCCTGTGAGTAAATGACACCTGCGCGAAGTGATAACAGAGACGGAAGGAAGATAGGTCATTTACAAACTGGTCACTTCCTGTGGTCTTTAAACAAAGATCTTTATACGGATATTTAGTATCACAGTTTTTGTCATTATTATATACATGCTCAGCTTTTAGAACCCTAGCACCCGAAGGGTGTTGACCCTTAAACCGCTAAGCTATTTAATTTTAATTTTCACCCACTTGAAGTTGTGTTTCGCTACCGCGACCCACAACTTCAAGTGGGCAAAAATGTTCATATTTGTTTCATTCGAGACCAAACATTTGCAAATCTTGATGTTTAAACACTCATTTCATTCACAATTACAGTGATTTAAACCACTATTAAAACAGATCAAGACCGACCATAATCGTTCTCAGCGCCTAAAGTGTTGACAGTGAGATAACGGAATTTGGGTCGAAATAGAATGAACCTTTGTACGCCTTACAAATACATTGTGTAATGTCAGATATCTGGTGAGACAATTAGGAGAAAAACCCGTAATGATTTTTCAGTGTTTGCTATACAAGCTCGTGCTCTATTGCTACTTCTATAATATTGCTTGTTATGATTATTGACCTTCATCTAGTGTTTTTTGTATTCAAACCAGACGATCAGAGTTCAAGTTAACCACAACACGTTGCATTTTTATGATCTTGACAATTCACTGTATTTTTTAACAATTGTCGTACTGAATTATTTGTTGCTATTTCCCCTTCACTATATGTAGCTGTATTTGCTAACGCAATTTCCAGCAATACAGTGAAGGACATTTTTCAATTATGATAAAAGGACATTTCTGAAACTGATTTCATTAACTGAGCATTTTTTACAAACTATTCTAAAGATCAATTTCAGTTGTATCATATTTGTTCGGAAACTTGCTTGAAACAGTATATATATATATATATATATATATATATATACGGTTCCAGTGGGTTAATAGACTTGTCAACTATTAAGGTCATTATCACAATTAAATACAATTTATTGACCCTTTAGGCTCCATTGCCGCGTTTATCATGTTTATACAACACATTGCATATTTGACATATAGTTAACCCTTTAACCGCCAAATTATTTCATTAGAATATTCACCCACTTGAAGTTGTGTATAGCTAACGCGATTCACAACTTCAAGTGAGTGAAAAATATTCAGATTTGACAAAATGGAGGTCAACTCTTTCTAAATGTTGCTGGTTGATGTCACATTTTATCTTTAACGTATTAAAATGGGGTAGTTAATGTGCTAATAAAAAATGAAAACTCGAATATATGCGGCACCGGCGGTTAAAGGGTTATCCATTGTACAGCTAAATTGTTTTTGTAAATAGGCTTAGAAAAGTGTATACCATTACCAGGTACCGGTACCTAAACATGCTTCTAATGATACAAAATGTGAATGGCCAATATCGCGGTGACGGCCATCTTCGATTTATGCCCGAATTAAGCTTCTGAATAAAAAATCATGCCGGAAATGCGTTCCTCGTGTTTAATGTAGTTGGAAAAGTGGTATCATACATATGTCTCGGGCAGAAAGGGAAAAAGTTATATTTCCACTGTGGCTATTGGCGGCCATTTTGATAAGCGTGAATAACTAAAATTACCCCGGGGTGACACCTCCACACCCTTTGGATTATTTAAGTGGGGGGTCTGGACAACAATATTCTGCAAAGAAAAAAACTATATACTCCAAGTTCAGGTTAGAGCAAAATACGGGACTTGGCTGCCGGATTATTTCGTATTTTAATTCATTTGAAGCTGGAATTGCTAACGAAATTTCCTGCTTCAAATGAATAAAAAATAATATTATTTATGAGAAATAAGTTTAGCCCAAATTAGATTATTTGATTAAGTGACCATCTACCACAAGATATCTTACACGTTTGAATGGTATTATATTTAGTCAATATGAGCATGTCGACCTGCGCTCTACCAGATTTCTGGAAGCACGCTTTTGTTGTACCAATACATAAAAAAGGAGATACATGTAAAGCTGACAATTATAGACCCATTTCACTGCTTAATGGTGTTAGCAAAATTATGGAGCGACTAATTTTTAACCATGTTTACCCTTTTGTTTACCCGATGATTAACTCCGCCCAGCACGGTTTTATTAAAAATCGCTCTACTACTAGCCAGATGCTTGACATGTACTCCAGCATTGGCAAGAATCTGGACGCAGGAGTGCAAACCGACATTATTTTTCTTGACTTTTCAAAAGCTTTCGATTCAGTGCCTCATCATCTTTTGCTCCATAAATTACAAGCATTCGACTTTAATAGTACTTTTCTAAATTGGCTAAACCATTATCATGGTCGATCACAATCTGTCATTATTGAAGGAAAGGTCTCCCCATCCCTCCCTGTCAAATCTGGTGTACCATAGGGGTCTATCCTGGGACCGTTACTATTTTTATTGTATATGAATGACATTTGTGAAGTCTCTTCTTCTACTATTAGTCTTTATGCAGATGATGCAAAATTATATCGACGTATTGTAACAATCAATGATGCACTTATTTTACAAAGCGATTTAGATGCCTTATTTGCATGGAGTCAACTATGGAAATTGAGTTTTAATATAAAGAAATGTCTACAATTATCAATATGTCGTTCTCTGAAAGTCAGTTATGTATACATGTTAGACCACAATGCTTTAGAACGTGTAGACACCATTAATGACCTCGGTGTCACTGTTACTTCTAATTTATCATGGTCTAAGAATATAAAATCTATATCTGCTAAGGCTAATTCCTTACTAGTCATGATAAGACGTTCTATAAGTTTTGATGCCCCATCTCCTGTTAAGTTTCAACTCTATGTGTCACACATACGCAGTATTCTGGAATATTGTTCACCAATATGGACACCTGCAAATGTTAAGGATATTTTATTGTTAGAAAGAGTACAGCGCCACGCTACAAAGTATATTTTAAACAATTATTCTGATTTCTCATATGCAGAAAGATGCATAAAACTTTCTATCCTACCACTCTGTTTTCGCAGGGAGATTATTGATCTTTTGTTATTTTTTAAATATTTAAATAGTTATGTTGATTGCAAATGTTCTAGTTATTTCGAACTTGTCGGTTCTCTACATAGTTTAAGGTCCTCTAGCAACGGTACATTGCTGACATTACCCTGAGTCAAAACTACTGCCCTCCAATCTTCGTATTTTTATCGCCTAGTACGTCTGTGGAATTATCTGCCTCGTGATATCCGTGAGGCAAGCAGTGTGTTTTCTTTTAAAAAGTATATCAATAACCACTATTTTTCAAGATTAGCCAATTTCAATATTAACGAACGCTGCACGTGGAGTTAAGCGTGTACTTGTGGTTTTTGTCGTACATAGTACTCTTATAGTTTTTTCTCATACAATTTTATTTTTCATATATTCATATCTAATCTTATATTCTCTGTTTTGAATGTGTTCTATGTACAGTTATATATTATGCTATATATTATTGCCGTCTAATATTATAGTAGTTTTATCATAATTCTTTTATACAATATGTTATATATTTCATACCTTCCCTTATCTATTTCTAATATTTTATAATTTATCTTATATACAATTGTTCACATCACACCAATAACGTTTTTTATACATACATATTTTAGCTGTCGAGCATGGTAGAGGTCGCATGCGACCTTTTCTTGGCAGCTAAGTACAGTGTTTTATATGTAATTATCACAATCATATTTACTATGTGTGGGTATATATATATATATATATATATATATATATTTATATATATGTATATTTCTACTGTACATGAAGCTAAATAAATAAATAAATAAATAGTCTGAAATTTGCTTGAAACTTATATATACGGTCCTAAACCTTAGCGAAAGTGTTAATTTATTATCAAATGGTAAAGTCCGTCATATAAAATACATTATAACCTTTCATTTGAGATATTATACTTAGGTGTTTCATACCATATGTCATTATAACATTTTAATTTACCTTGAGCTGGGAAGTGCGACATCATTTCGCAGCAGCCGCTCAAATCACTGTTATTGGGAATGGAACAAGCGTTTGGACATCAAGATTTGCAGATGTTTGGTATCAAATTAAACAAATATGAGCAATTTTCACTCACTTGAAGTTGTGGGTCGCGGTAGCGAGATACAAAATCAAGAGGGTGAGAATTTTAATTATTTGATGTAGCGCTTCAAGACAGGTACAAGGTGGTTAATTCTGAGATGGTTTGAATTATCAGCTGATTATAGTCCATGGCTATAATAATCAACCATTGTGTGTAAATGTAATTGAATGTATATAATTATGTCAAACGTTGAACAGTACATGTCATTCCATACTTTGTTTATCACGTGTATGCTGCTCATATCAGTATATGATATTATTAGCGAGCATATATATCTCACATTCGTGAAATGTAGAAAACCGCGTAGATCTCTTCAATTCTTTTACAGACTTTATACGCCAGAATCTGACGTCTGTAGACGTCAGATTCTGACGTATAAAGTCGGTCCCCGCACTAAAAGAATTAAATTATGTCTGAATGGTCGTGGACCCATGACATAGGTATTCAAGGCATGTGAGATGACGACTCTGTCATTTCATAATAATCACATTTTGCACCATTTTAGTGTCAGAGAAAGTTTAAATTTGGCTGGCCTCTCGCTAGAAAAAAGTAGGTGTCAGAGAGAGTTTAAAGTCTTCTCAGCTACTGAACGTGGATTTGCGCATTGAGTGCAAAAATACAGAGATTTAGGAAATTGGTGTGATGTTTAAACAAATGGTTTTGGAATGACCAGTAAGGACCCCCCCCCCCCCCTCTGACCCCCTTCTCATCCACTGACCTGCTACATGGAGACACTGACCCGTACTGTTATTATCATAATGTGGAGCACGGCGCCCACATTATCCGCCATTCATTCAGACCACTTTTTTCATCACATCTATTTCTGTTCGCCCTATTTCCGACAAAAGGCCACAAAACCATATTTGTGCGTGCGGAGGCGGATAGCATAATGTCACTCGTCTTCACTCTCAGCAGGCACGTGATGTTCCCCCACTGTGGTTTTAACATTTACAACACGGAAATATTTCTGTATAAACCATGGAGACCAAAGGGTTTTTTCAATTTGAAATCATCATAAATGTCTTAGTTAGCTTTTTCAGCTTACGGCAATTATACATTTTTAATGCTGTCAGTGCGGAATCGATTTAAGACGTTAAAATCTGGCGTCTATGGACGTCAGATTCTGACGTCTAAAGTCGATCCCCACTTTGTAAGGACTGAACATTTAAATCAAATTCTCAATAAAAATGAAATTCAGTAAATAATAAGTTTACGCTATTGCCAGGCTACAGACGTCTAAAGTCGGTCCCCACGCTTAAAAGGTTAATGACGCTGTAGACGTTATAAACGGTGGCCCAACATCAAAACAGCATTGGGCCGACGTACTGTGCCTCAAATATCAGTCTCAATTCCCAATAAACACAAAAAGTGCACCAGTGTGCTGCTGGAGCCATCTATACGAATTAAAGTAGTTCCAAACAAAATTAAATGCCAATAAAGTTGGACAAAAATAATTTGAGTAATGTGATCATTTCATCAAAAAATTCAATCTGGGAGATGTCTAATTTTCATAAATAGTAATATTTTTCATCATTTGAAGCTGGGATTGCGTTGGCGAATCCAGCTTCGAATGACTGAAAAATAGAAAAAGACATCTCAACAGCACAAGTGTTAAACCTTTCAGTGCGGGGATCCACTTTTGACGTCAGAATATGACGTCTTAAGTTGATCCTAACACTGGAAGAATTAAGCATTTATAATGACCGTAGACCCATAACATAGCTATTTATTGAAGTCGAAAGTGTTAACTAAGACATTTATGATGATCGCCTTGTTGGGCCAACGTCGCAGACGGTGACTCAGCATTAAAACAACATCCGGTCACTGTCTCATGCCACTGGTTTACATAAACGGCCATGTCTCGTGACAGAGGACATGTTCTCCACCCAAAGGTCAAACTAAAGGTTAAGGTGGGCGTCTTCCGGCGCTGAAATTAGAACGCTTCCACCGTTTTATTACAATTATCCTCTACTTTTTGACTCGATTACTTTAATAATCCAGTTGATTAATGCACCTAAATATCAACACATTTAGCTGATTCATATTTTGACTATTGTTCTACATAATCTATAATTACATTGTGTTTTTGTCAGAAAGGACTTTCAGGAAAATATTCGAATTAATCAAATTCCTCTTTGCAGCACTCAAATGAATGTTGTTTTCATATTGAATGCCAAGAAATGAACACTCTGAAGGAAAACGATCAAAACACATTTACATACCTTAGTAATAAACTAACTTCAATCTAAACAACTCGAGCGCATTAAATGAATATGAAATGAAATGAACGGGGTTTTAGGCCACCTTTGAGCCCTGGCGGTCTGAGGTTGAGCACGCTACCTCTCGGTCACGGAGGCTGCCCACAGTATTGAATCTTTACGAGTAGCGGGGAAAAACATTTTGTTTCTTTGAAACTTGAATGCCAGAGCGCAGTTCTAACCCGCGAGCTCCGACTTTCCAATCAGGCAGCTTATACCACTGCACCAGGGCCCCCGCCCTATTACGTGAATAAACTGTCCTGGTGTCTATTCTCCACTGAGATCAATATTAATGATCATTATACATGAAAGTGAAGGTATTATCTCTATTTTAGAACACATCACTTGATTAGAAATGATAATGATTACCTTGATATACTCTGTTTCAGTAACTGTCAAATATGAAATACAAAAAAAATCACATTTTCGTCCCCTTGTGAATCCCCTTGTGTATCTGCCACTTTCGAAAGTGGCAGATGCAACATTTATATCCGAAGGGACGATATATGCATCATTGAGGCATATATTCAAATAAAGTAACCTCATAGGCAATTATACAGCATATCGAGATGAGGGAGCACTGAAGGAGTAACATCATAGACAATTATACAGCATATCTAGATGAGGCAGCAATGAGAGAGTGACATCATAGAAAATTATACAGCATGTCAAGATGAGGAACACTGAGAAAATAACCTCATGGACAATTATATAGCATGTCAAGATGAGAAAACACAGAGACAATAACATCTTAGACAATTACACAGCAGATCAAGATTGAGGAAACACAGAGAGTAACCTCATAGATAAGCATAGCGAGTTGATATACGGATCTACACTGAGCACTTTGTTTATTTATTTATTTATTAAAATTCGCCAAACATACAGTATACACTATACAGTACTTTGTTCAATGATCACGATGATAGCAAAAAATCTAATGGTCATGATAATACTGTTGCTGGGACGTGGCATCAGATATGTGATATCTATGCTAGGCCTGTCCCATGTGTTGTCTCAGACTGACTATGGCTGGCAGTGTAATACGGACCTAGCAGGACAGAGTTTAAAATCGAGTAGAATACAATACTATTTTTGCCCTGTCTGGAGTTTAACAGAACCCATACCCCAGTGTCTGCTTGTGTGGGGGCTTCATTATTCTGGTCCAGGCCGGGCAATTACCGGTGGATTAGGTTTGTTTTTTACTCTTTTGTAGATCAGGCGTCACAGGTAACCGTTCCCACGCGTTTCGCAGATCGATCTGTCTGTCTGCCCAAAAAACGGAAGTCATTGTCTAGATGTTGGCTTATTGTTGGCCCAGCGTCTACGACATTAAACCAACATTGGGTATACATCATGTGTTTGTCTCTCTGCTTGCCTGGCTAGCCGTAAACAATTGATGGATTAGAGTATCGTGCCACCAATAAACTCCCTGTCTGTAACACTAAACGTTTGTATTTAAGTGATATTTATGGGGCGGATTCATGTATTCTGGAAGACTGTCAGGGTTTATCTTTTTATGTGTGGCTATTAAACATTTCATCATACAAATTATAGTGATTTACATATATGATAAGCTGCTTTATGTCATCATTTCATTTTTCATATATACAGGTATTTTTCGTCATTCAAAGATGGAAATTGCGTTAGCAATTCCAACTTCAAATGAATAAAAAATAATATAATTCGGATGGACAAGAGTTAATACAGAAATCCTGCATGGAGTTTATGCCCCCCCCCCCCCATCCCATTAAACACACGGCCTAAATGTAACACCAAACCTTTGAATAAAACCCTTAACCCTTACAGTGCGGAGATCGACTTTAGTCTACAGACGTCAGATTCTGACGCCTAAAGTCGATTCCCACACTGAAAAAGTAAACATATTTATAATGGACATAGACCCATAACATGGATATTTAAATAATCGGAAAGAGCTAACCATGACATTTATAATAACTTCAATTGAAAAAAAGATGAAAAAAAATAAATTCAGCGCTTTAAGGGTTAAAGTGATTAAATATTTTTAAATAAACCAAGATATCAAAGGATTTTTTTCAATTAGAAATCATCGGAAATGTCTTAACCCTTTGACTTCCAGGCCGGGGTGCATGCCAGGATCCAGATATACTAGTGTAGGAGTTCTATTTTTCGTCATTTGAAGCTGGAACTGCTAACGCAATTTCCAGCTTCAAATGACGAAAAATACATAAATGTAGTATATATTTGACGAAAATTTGTGTCATTTTATGGTTACGTTCATTGACGAATGACGACGGAAATTTCCGTCATGTATGGTAGTGAAAAGGTTAATTAGTTCTTGTTGCTTCATTTGAATACCTATGTTATGGGTCTACGGTCATCAGAAATACCTTACTCTTCCAGTGCGGGGATCGTCTATGGACGCACTGGAAGGATAAGTGATATTTATGGCTTCAATTTTCGTCTGTCTCAGCCTCTAACATTTTTACATGAGAAACACGTCCCCTTTGTCTCCACCATCAGCGATCATATGAAAACATCTAGCTAAAAGTGACAACAGTTTAAAGTTTAGCAGCAGTTCACACGTAATGTCGCCTGTCATACCCATACCTTTCAGTTTAACGCTATTGATCTATCTCTCGCTAATTTAAATATTCACCCTCATGAAGTAGTATCTCGCTACCATTAGGTGACACACTGTTTGTGTTACATTCTCAATTCATCAAATAACTCAATTTGCGATGTATGTCTATTTTTCATTAATAAGTTGCATAATTTCATATATTTTCTATTCTAATCCCTTTTCAGCTTTAATTGGATGAAAAAAGGAAACAAACAATGCAGCAATTTTGCAGGCGGATCCCCCCCCCCCTTATTTTCGCAAAATGCTACACGAAGATACTTGATCCACCACTGAAAAAGGTTGATCATTATAGGTTTATCATTATTAGGCGTATTACTATAGGCTTATTATTATGTAAAAATGTTATTTGTTCCACTGATGCTTCAATTTTCGTCTGTCTCAGCCTCGAACATTTTTACATGAGAAACACGTCCCCTTTGTCTCCACCATCAGCGATCATATGAAAACATCTAAAAAAAAATGGGAAAAGTTTAAAGTTTAGCAGCAACTCCCACGTAATGTCGCCTGTCATACCCATACCTTTCAGTTTCAACGCTATTGATCTATCTCTCGCTGATTTAAATATTCACCCTCACACTGTTTGTGTTACATTCTCAATTCATCAAATAACTCAATTCGCGATGTATGTCTATTTTTCATAAATAAGTTGCATGATTTCATATATTTTCTATTCTAATCCCTTTTCGGGCGGGGGCCCTAGGGTAGTGGTTAGCACCGCTGCCTTTCACTCCAGAGTCCGGGGTTCGGTTCCCGGTCTCGGCGGTTTGAAAGAAACAAAATTGTTTCTTCCCCATCCACGTGTGAAAGTTAGTATTGTGGGGAGCCTCCGTGACCGAGAGGTAGCGTGCTCGGCCTCGGACCGCCAGGGCTCGAATTTCAAATCCTGTGTCTGGAGGACAGTGTCATCTCAATCATCTCACCATCCTCAGGAGGTTCTCCTGGCCCAGTTTAGCCTATATGTGCACAAAGGTGGCCTAAAGCCCGATTCATTTCATTTCTAATCCCTTTTCAGCTTTAATTGAATGAAAAAAAGGAAACAAACAATGCATCAATTTTGCAGGCGGATCCCCCCCCCCCCCCTTATTTTCGCAAAATGCTACACGAAGATACTTGATCCACCACTGAAAAAGGTTGATCATTATAGGTTTATCATTATTAGGCTTATTACTATAGGCTTATTATTATGTAAAAATGTTATTTGTTCCACTGAAGTATTGGCGCCTGAGGAGCGCACGATAATTAGGAAACGGGTAGTTCATCACCATGGAGACGACTGAGTGTGTCCAGGGTGCTACTTCTCGGTCACTGAGCACCCCCCCCCCCCGCGGAGCAGATTATTGACATGATGATGTCTTGTGGCTTCCTTAATTTCCGTGATCAGATTATGAAATAATAAATTAGTCAAAACTCCCATCAAACCCCAGACGTGCAGCCTCTACTGGTTTAATGTTGGGCCAGTGTAGCAGAGGGTGGACCAGCATTTACCCTATTAACCCTTACAGTGCGGGATCGACTTTAGACGTCAGAATCTGACGTCTGTTGACGTCAAATTCTGACGTCTAAAGATGTCCCCGCACTGTAAGCACAAAAAATATTTATAATGGCTGTAGACCCATAACATAGGTATTAAAATGGAGCGGAAAGAGCGAACTACGACATTTATGATTATTTCAAATTGAAAAAACCCTTTGGTCGCCATGGTTTATACAAAGATAATTATGCGCTTTAAGGGTTTACTACCAGGTGTTTATTATTTTTTATTTTTATTGATCTTGTGAATTTATCAAATTTACTGTGTGAGTTGCTGCTGCACTCTCCACCTCAAGGTGAATAAAAAAGAACTGTTTTATTCAATAATAATAAACCAAATGAGATTTCGGAGCGACCTTATTGTGACGGATTATCCCATTTTTTGTTCAATGAATCGTATTCAAAATATACCATGCAATGCTAAGTTGCTTAATATAGCACACTAGTCGTACTGTACTCGTTGGAATCAAAATCGTCCGGAAAAATGAATCTAGTTGGCAATTAGGGCTGTTTGTTAAAGGAAATTATTTTTTCAGTGCATATATGCGTTACTAGCAGGCAAAGGGTTAATATTTGTTACATTTAGGCACCACTTGACAATTTGTGTTGAATACAATTTATTAAATAGCAAAATACATCACAACTTCTCAGATTTGTCTTGAAATGTTATACTGAGTATTTTGCACGGGAGTTGACTCAAAATGAGCAGAAATACCTGGATATATGCGCCACTAGCGTGTAAAGGGTTGAAGTGCCCATCAGGCAGAGGATCAACTAGAGATGATTAGTAGACAGGCATCCGGTACGAGGGATGACGTCACATCATCAACGGGGAAGAAAACCTTCTAGCCCTTACAACTGGAATATTTTTTTAATCACCCAGAGAGGTTTTTTCAATTTGAAATCATTATGTCTTTGTTAGCTTATGGCCGCATACCCATAACACAAGTATTCAAATGAAGCTGAAATAGCTAACAGAGACATTCAAGATGATTTAAAATTGAGAAAAAACATTTAGTCTCCATTGTTCATACAAAAATATTTCAGCGTTTTAGGAGCCGAAGGGTTAAAGAATCCTGCATAATCATCTAATTATGTGATATCGCCACGAGAAGTCAAAAATAGGGGGCTACATATTATTGCATAATCATCTCTCCATAATCATCTCTTCATAATCATCTCTCCATAATCATCTCTCCATGGCAATGGAGGCGGGGGCCCTGGTGCAGTGGTTAAAGCTGCATGCTTGGAAAGTCGGAAATCGCGGGTTCGAGCCCCGTACTGGCCTTCATGTTTCAAAAAAAAAAATGGTTCTTCCCCGCTCACTCATAAAGATACGATATTGTGTGGAGCCTCCGTGACCGAGCGGTAGCCTGCTCGGCCTCAGACCGTCAGGGCTCGAATTTTGAATTATGTGTCAGGAGGGCAGTGTCATTTCACCATCCTCAGGAGGTTATCTTGGCCCATTTTAGTTTATATGTACACAGGTGGCCTAAAATTAATTTCATTTTTTACATGGCCACGTTTCTTTTCCTTCTTAATTTGTTAAAAAGGTCCATTCCCAATAAGTGATAAGGTATCTAAAAAAAACAGATTAAAAACGACTATTACCATACTTAGTGCATTAACCCTTACAGCGCGGGGATCGACTTTAGTCGTCAGAATCTGACGTCTGTAGACGTCAGATTCTGACGACTAATGTCGATCCTCGCGCTGTAAGAGTGAAAATATTTGTAATGGCTGTAGACACATAACATAGGTATTCAAATGAATCAGAAAGAGCTAACTAAGAAAGTTATGATGATTTCAAATTGATCAAAATCCTCTGGTTGCGATTTTTTTGCAAATTATTTCAGCGCTTTAAGGGTTAAGAGTTAAGTGAGTAAAACACAAACACAAACATTTCACCATGGCAGCCAATTATTGCGTCAGTGTTTGATCAATGATTTGTATGTTATCTTATAATTACATATTTACATCATATTGGAATAATGCCTTGATTATTCCAATGAATAAATTAAACGCCAGTTGTTATAGGAATATATTTATCCTCACATTTTTCATGAAATTGTTGATCTTAGCGTACATTGTTTACCAGCATACAAAAACACGGCTTTTTCTCTGCTGTCCATCTCTGACGCTAACCCATGTGGTTGCGTCACCTCGGACTACCTAGAGGTAGGCTTGTGTAAACATGTTGTATTTGTTCCACTGACGTGTTGGCGCCCGAATAGCGCACGATAATTAGGAAACGGATAGTATTCTTCTCATCACCATGGAGACTACTGAGTGTGTCTAGGGTGTTACTTCTTGGTCACTGAGCACCCCCCCCCCCCTCCTGCAGAGCAGATTATTGACATGCTGGCGTCGTGTGGTTTCCCTAATTTCCGTGATCAGATTATGAAATAATGAATTAGCCAATGCTCTCATCAAACCCCAGACGTGCAGCCTCTACTGGTTTAATGTTGGGCCAGTGTAGCAGACGGTGAACCAGCATTTACCCTGTTACCCCTTACAGCACGGGGATCGACTTTAGACGTCAAAATCTGACGTCTACAGACGTCAGATTATGACGTCTAAAGTCGATCACAGCACTGTAAGAATACAAATATTTATAATGGCCGTAGACCCATAACATAGGTATTCAAATGAAGCGGAAATACATATTTAAGACATTTATGATGATTTCAAATTTTAAAAACGCTTTGGTCGCCATGGTTTATACAAAAATAATTCAGCACTTCAAGGGTTAAGTACCAGGTATTTATTTTTTATTTTTAGTTATTTTTTATTTCTCAAATTCACTATGACGTGCAGCCTCTACTGGTTTAATGTTCGGCCAGTGTAGCAGACAGCGGACCAGCATTTAAACCCTTAACTACCAGGTATTTTTTTATTTTTTTTATTTTTTTTAATTCACCTTGAGGTGTGAATTGCTGTCGCAATTCGCACCTCAGGGTGAATAAAAAAGAACTGTTTTTTTTAAATAATTATAATCCAAATGAAATCTCAGGGAGACCTTATTATGACGGATTATCCCATTTTTTGTTCAATGAATCTTATTCAAAATATAGCATGCCATGCTAAGCTGCTTAATATAGCACATTAGTCGTACTGTACTCGTTGAAATCGAAATCGTCCGGAAAATGAATCTAGTTGGCAATTAGGGCTGTTTGTTAAAGGAAAATATTTTTTCAGTGCACATACGCGTTACTAGCAGGCAAAGGGTTACTATTTGTCACATTTAGGCACCAAATGACGTTGAAAACAATTGATTAAATAGCATATTACATCACAGCTGCTCAGCTTAGTTTTGAGATGTTCTACTTAGGTATTTTATATGGGAGTTGAATAGAAATGAGCAGAAATACCTGGATATATGCGCCACTAGCGTGTAAAGGGTTGAAGTGCCCATCAGGCGGAGGATCAACTAGAGATGATTAGTAGAGAGGCATCCGTTACGCGTGATGACGTTACATCATTACCGACAAGGGTAACCCTTTAGCCCTTACAACGCTGGAATATATTTTTCAATTTGAAATCATCATAAATGTCTTAGTTTGTTTATGGCCATACCCCAAATATTCGAATGAAGCCGAAAGAGCTAACAGAGACATTCATGATGATTTAAGATTGAGAAAAAACATTTGGTCTCCATGGTTTATACAAAAATATTTCAGCGTTTTAAGACCTAAAGGGTTAATAAATCCTGCAGAGTCATCTGATTATGTAATATTCCTAATGCCACGAGAAGTCAAAAATAGGGGCTACATATTATTACATAATCATCTCTCCAGAACCATCTCTCCATAATCATCTCTGTATAATCATCTCTCCAGGACAATGGGGGCGGGGCCCCTGGTGCAGTGGTTGAAGCTGTATGCTTGGAAAGTCGGAGATCGCGGCTTCGAGCCCCACTCTGGCCTTCAAGTTTCAAAAAAAGCAAAATGTTTCATCCCCGCTCACTCGTGAAGATTCAATATTGTGGGGAGCCTCCTTGACCAAGAGGTAGCCTGCTCGACCTCAGACGGCCAGGGCTCGATTTTGAATTATGTTTCAGAAGGGGCAGTGTCATCTCACCATCCTCAGGAAGTTATCTTGGCCCACTTTAGCCTATATGTACAAAGGTGACCTAAAATTCATTTCATTTTTTTACATGGCCACGTTTTTTTTTCTTCCTTATTTGCTAAAAAGATCCATTCCCAATAACAGTGATTCAAGCGATCAACAAAACAGATTAAAAACGTCTATTACCGTACTTAGCGCATTAAGAGTTAAGTGAGTAAAACACAAACACAAACATTTCACCATGGCAGACAGTTATAGCGTCAGTGTTTGATGAATGATTTGTATTTTATCTTATAATTACATTATTACATCATATTGGAATGATGCCTTGATTATTCCAATGAATGAATTAAACGCCAGTTGTTATAGGTTAATTTATCATTTAAATATATTCACCCTCACAAATTTCATGAAATTGTTGATCTCAGGTAGGCCTACATTGTTTACCAGCATACAAAAACACAGCTTTTGCTCTGCTGTCCATCTCTGACGCTAACCCATGTGATTGCGTCACATCGGACTACCTATAGGTAGGAATCATTGAAAATGTCAGAATGACCTCAGTGAATGCAAGAACTATATAGATAAAATTCTTGGGGAATGAGATGATTTGAGCATAGAACTGGTGACCTTTGGTGATCTTCGTTCAGTAAAACTACACCCATAATTTGATCAGTAGACAGTCTATTTTTATTTCGTGCCATTATACATTGGCCGACCGTAAATAGCCATCATCGTATCTGGTTGCATATCGCCTATAATTCTAAAATAGCTGCCATCGCAGCAGCCACACCAAGGATGGGGCCCCTGGTGCAGTGATTCAAACAGCCTGCTTGTAACGTCGGAGATCGCGAGTTCGAACCCCAGTCTGGTCTTCAACAAAATGTTTCTTCCCCGCTCACTCGTAAAGATGCAATCATGTGTGAAGCTTTTGTGACAGAGAGGTAGCATGCTCCACCTCAGACCGCTAGAGCTTGCATATCGAATCCTGTGTCTGCAGGGCAGTGTCATCTCATTCATCTCACCATCCTCAGGGAGGTTCTCCGGGCCCAGTTTAGCCTATATGTGAACAAATGTGGTCTAAAACTCTATTCATTTCTTTTTTTTGTCACACCGAAAACTGCGTTGGGATGCGCAGAGCGGCGACGTTCTGCGACAATAACGAGTAGTTACTTTGCCCTATATGTCCTATATATACACCAGTGGCGGATCCAGAAGGGGTCTTTTCAATAACTAATTGCTTTATCATCGATCAACTTGCAATATATGCTTACTGTACAAGTTACCTCTTAGCAAGTTGCCCTTAAAATATGCAAACGTTGTGCATTTGAGTGCGATATCGGAAAATACAGCACACGTCCGATGAATCGTCCTCATTCATCGGACGAGTGCTGTATTTTTTCATATAGAACGAAAAATGAACAAAGTTTGTATTTTCGCACACGATCAAGTCACATATTATTTATGACATAACTGCCATAGATGACAGTTCTCTCTATAGAAAGAGTGTGACATGGGCTGATACCGATATACGTCTCATAGTGAGAATCACTGCACACTTCTGTACCCTGGTAACTAGTGGGCAAGGTGAAAATCTGTTGTTTTTCTTGGCAGCCATTGATTGCGCATTCTGGTGAACAGCAGCCAGTGAAAATGGTGATGAATGAAAGGGTTTGAAAGTGAGAAAATCTAGGTGACGTTGGTGAAAATATAGCCTAGTTATTTTACTTAGCTGCCATTCTGTGTATGCCAGTGGCCTATGTGTAGTCAACTGTAAGGGGGTGACAGCAGCAGTGCAGAGTAGGCCTACTGCCTAGTAGCAGTGTAGTGTGAATGAAGAGAGGGGACAGAGTGTACAGCACAGAGACAGAGATTGGCGTAGTTAGAATAAAGTTTAATAGTGAGAAGGATCCTAATCTTTTATTATCATGTTTTGGTGAAATCCTGGTCGCTTATGAGGTTCATTTATCGTTTTGACACAAATATATGTGATTTTGTGATGAGATTATAGACATGAAACACCAAAAACAACAAGTAATAGTAGGTGTAAGAACAGGACTCTAGTGAGCAGGTTATTGTGTGTATAGTGGGTTTCTGATCACTTGAGAGGCTGTACTAGTGAGGTCTATACAACAACAGTTAGACTACTACAGTCTGACGTCTGATTTATCATTTATCACAAGCCGGTTTTGTTTGTGCAATTGATAGCTTCTAGGAAATATAATAAAACTCTGATTGAAAATATTTCAGTTGATATGTTCAGTGTGGAAGAGCAGTATTTAAGTCCTTAAAAGTGGCTTCAATACGGAGAGGGTTTACAGCATACAACACATACAGATGAAGATGTACTGTAGAGGGAAGGTCACATCTGTGTATTTGTTCAGCAGGGGTATAGATGAGGGGTACTTTGCTGACTTGTCTTTTATTTTAAATTGGCTCTTGTGGCGTGTAACTGTATGCAAATTCCCCATATATTTGTTGCTATCATGACACACCAATCACATGCAGTTCGTGCATATGTCTGGCGACTTTTTCAGTAGCCACGTTATTTAGAAAATATGAAAAATAATGAACACAAACACTTTTACTGATTATTATTATTATTGTGTTTAATTCACTGTAGGGTGGGTATGCCTAAAAAAACGCTGTCCCAAGTAAAAATACTATTTCAATCTAACTGCACAGAAGACTATTGATGACGCTATAGTCTCACAACTGTTGTGCATGGTATACTAGCCCTATATATTTGAATTACTACCATTATAGGTTTTACTATCATTAAGATCATTAATCTAGGCGGAGGTTTGCAGTCACTCACTCGCTGGTTGTCTAGTTTGTTACTGTATTTAATATCAACCTCTGTCCAGCTTAATTGTTTCATAGTATTTTTTATTCACTTGAATCTGTAATTGCTGACGCAATTTCCAGCTTCAAATGAGAAAACATAATCACATCTAGGAAAAATATACATCTCCCAATTGAATTATTTGAAGAACATCTAACACAACATATTAGATCGAGTAGAATACAATCCTTTGGCTATTTTTTGTCCTGTCTGGAGTTTAGTGAAACCCATACCACAGTGTGTGCTTGTGTGGCGGCTTATTATGCGGGTCCAGGCCAGGAAATTCTGTGAAACTCATTGACCATGACCTCCTTTGTTTTCACCGAGCTAGCTAATACAATGAAGTATGGGGGAGGGGTATTACCTTATTTTCACCGAGTGACGTCACTACGTTTCACAGAATGAAGTATGGGGGAGGGGGTCTTATATAACCTTGTTTTCACCGAGTGACGTCACTGCGTTTCACAGAATTATCGGTAGACTAGGTTTGTTTTTTACTCCTTTTGAAGACCAGACGGCACAGGTAACCATTCCCACGCGTTCTGCAGATAGATCTGTCTCTCGGAAGACATTGACCCAACGTTGGCTTATTGTTGGCCCAGCGTCTAATACGACATTAAGCCAACATTGTGTCTACATCATGTGTTTCCATAAAAAAGTTGCATCATTTCATATATTTTCTATTCTAATCCTTTTCCAGCTTCAATTGAATGAAAAAAGGAACCAAACAATGCAGCAACTCAACAGTCAGATATCCCCCTTATTTTTTCGCCAAATCTTTTACAAAGGCCCTTTTTTGGCCTAAATTTCTTTATTAAAATCGCACTCTCCCCTTCTTCGGATTCTAGATCCGCCACTGAAAAAGTTGATCCTCATAGGCTTGTGTAAACATGCTGTATTTGTTCCACTGGCGTATTAGCGCCCGAGTAGGGCACTATAATAAGGAAACGGATAGTGTTTTTCTCATCACCATGGAGACTACTGAGTGTGTCTAGGGTGTTACTTCTACTCCCCCCCCCCCCCCCCGCGGAGCAGATTATTGACATGATGATGTCGTGTGGCTTCCTTAATTTCCGTGATCAGATTATGAAATAATGAATTAGCCAAAGCTCCCATCAAACCCCAGACGTGCAGACTCTACTGGTTTAATGTTGAGCCAGTGTAGCACACGGTGGACCTGCATTTACCCTATCACCCTTGCAGCGCGACGATCGACTTTAGACGTCAGAATCTGACGTCTACAGACGTCAGATTCTGACGTCTAAAGTCGATCACAGCACTGTAAGAATAAAAATATTTATAATGGCCGTAGACCCATAACATAGGTATTCAAATAAAGCGGAAATAGATAACTAAGACATTTATGAGGATTTCAATTTAAAAAACGCTTTGGTCGCCATGGTTTTTACAAAAATAATTAAACGCTTTGAAGGGTTAAGTACCAGGTATTTTTTATTTTTTTATTTTTTTTTATTTCCCAAATTCACTATGACGTGCAGCCTCTACTGGTTTAATGTTCGGCCAATGTAGCAGACAGCGGACCAGCATTTAAACCCTTAACTACCAGGTATTTATTCTTTTTTATTATTCTTTTTTTTTCTTCACCTTAAGGTGTGAATTGCTGTCGCATTTTCCCACCTTAAGGTGAATAAAAAAGAACTGTTTTTTGAATAATTATAATCCAAATGAAATCTCAGAGCGACCTTATTATGACGGATTATCCCATATTTTGTTCAATGAATCTTATATAAAATATACCATGCCATGCTAAGTTGCTTAATATAGCACACTAGTCGTACTGTACTCGTTGGAATCGAAATCGTCCGGAAAAATGCATTTAGTTGGCAATTAGGGCTGTTTGTTAAAGGAAATATTTTTCAGTGCATATACGCGTTACTAGCACACAAAAGGTTACTATTTGTCACATTTAGGCACCACTTGACAATTTGTGTTGAATACAATTTATTAAATAGCAAATTACATCACAGCTTCTCAGATTTGTCTGGAGATGTTATACTGAGTATTTTGCACGGGAGTTGACTCAAAATGAGCAGAAATACCTGGATATATGCGCCACTAGCGTGTAAAGGGTTGAAGTGCCCATCAGGCAGAGGATCAACTAGAGATGATTAGTAGACAGGCATCCGGTACGGGGGATGACGTCACATCATTAACGGGGAAGAAAACCTTCTATCCATTACAACTGGAATATTTTTTTAATTAACCAGAGAGGTTTTTTTCAATTTGAAATCATCATGTCTTAGTTAGCTTATGGACGCATACCCATAACACAAGTATTTAAATGAAGCTGAAATAGCTAACAGAGACATTCATGATGATTTAAAATTGAGAAAAAACATTTAGTCTCCATTGTTCATACAAAAATATTTCAGCGTTTTAGGAGCCGAAGGGTTAAATAATCCTGCATAATCATCTAATTATGTGATATCGCCACGAGAAATAGGGGGGCTACATATTATTGCATAATCATCTCTCCATAATCATCTCTCCATAATCATTTCTCTATGGCAGTGGGGGGCGGGGGCCCTGGTGCAGTGGTTAAAGCTGCATGCTTGGAAAGTCGGAAATCGCGGGTTCGAGCCCCATTCTGGCCTTCATGTTTCAAAAAAAAATGGTTCTTTCTCGCTCACTCATAAAGATACGATATTGTGTGGAGCCTCCGTGACTGAGCGGTGGCCTGCTCGGCCTCAGACCGTCAGGGCTCGAATTTTGAATTATGTGTCAGGAGGGCAGTGTCATCTCACCATCCTCAGGAGGTTATCTTGGCCCACTTTAGCCTATATGTACACAGGTGGCCTAAAATTCATTTCATTTTTTACATGGCCACGTTTTTTATCATTATTTTCTAAAAAGGTGCTATTTCAATTTAATTTCAAACCAAAAATTTGCAAATATTGATGTTAAAAAAATCATTCCATTCCCAACAATAGTGATTTAATCAATTAAAAAAAAATAATTAAAAGCGTCTATTATCGTACTTAGCACATTAGGAGTTAAGTGAGTAAAATACATATGACAAAAATTTCACCATGGCAGCCAATAAATAATTATTGCGTCAGTGTTTGATCAATGATTTGTATTTTACCTTATAATTACATATTTACATCATATTGGAATAATGCCTTGATTATTCCAGTGAATGATTTAAACGCCAGTTGTTATCTAGGTTAATTTATCATTTGAATATATTCATCCTCACATGTTTCATAAAATCGTTGATCTTAGCGCACATTGTTTACCAGCATACAAAACACAACTTTTGCTCTGCTGTCTATCTCTGACGCTAACCCATGTGGTTGCGTCACCTCGGACTACCTATAAGTAGGGATCAATTAGAATGTCAGAATGACCTCAGTGAGTGCAAGAACGTTATATAGATACAGTTCTTGGTGAATCAGATGAGCTGAGAATAGACCTGGTAACCTTTGGTGACTTTCGTTCAGTAAAACTACACCCATAATTAGATCAGTAGACATTATTTTGTGCCATTATACAGCGGCCGACCGTAAATAGCCATTATCGTATCTGGTTGCACATCGCCTATAATTCTAAAATAGCTGCCATCGCAGCAGCCACACCAAGGATGGGGCCCCTGGTGCAGATATTCAAACAGCCTGCTTGTAAAGTCGGAGGTCGCGAGTTCGAACCCCAGTCTGGTCTTCAACAAAATGTTTCGTCCCCGCTCACTCGTAAAGATGCAATATTGTGACAGAGAGGTAGCATGCTCCGCCAGAGACCGCTAGGGCTCGCATTTCGAGTCCTGTGTCTGCAGGGCAGCGTCAACTCATTCATCTCACAATCTTCAGTAGGTTCTCCAAGACTAGTTTAGCCTACCTGTGCACAAATGTGGCCTAAAACCCTATTCATTTCATGTTTTTGCCACACCGAAAACTGCGCTGGGATGCGCAGAGCGGCGACATTCTGGGACAATAACGAATAGTTACTTTGTCCTATATGTCCTATATATACACCAGTGGCGGATCTAGAAGGGATCTTTTCTAAAAATTAATTGCTTTATCATCGATCAACCTGCAATATATGCTTACTGTACAAGTTACCCCTTAGCAAGTTGCCCTTAAGATATGCAAACGTTGTGCATTTGAGTGCGATATTGGAAAATACAGCACTCGTCCTATGAAAAGTCCTTATTCATTGGACAAGTGCTGTATTTTCCCATATCAAACGAAAAATGAACAACGTTTGTATTTTCGTACACGATCAAGTCATATACTATTTATGACATAACCGCCATAGATGACAGTTCTTTTTATATAAAGAGTGCGACATAGGCTGATACCGATATACGTCTCATAGTGAAAATCACTGCACACTTCTGTAACTAGTGGGCAAGGTGAAAATCTGTTGTTTTTTTGGCAGCCATTGATTGCGCATTCTTGTCTACAGCAGCCAGTGAAGATGATGATCAATGAATGAAAGGGTTTGAAAGTGAGAAAATCTAGGTGACATTGGTGAAAATGTAGCCTAGTTATTTTACTTAGCTGCCATTCTGTGTATGCCAGCGGCATATGTGTAGTCAACTGTAAGGGGGTGACAGCAGCAGTGAAGGGTAGGCCTACTTACTAGTAGCAGTGTAGTGTGAATAAGGAGAGGGGACAGAGTGTACAGCACAGAGACAGAGATTGGCGTATTTAGAATAAAGTTTAATAGTGAGAAGGATCCTAATCTTTAATTATCATGTTTTGGTGAAATCCTGGTAGCCTATGAGCTTCATTTTTCTTTTTGAAGTAAATATATGTGATTTTGTGATGAGATTATAGACGTACAACACCAAAAACAAGAGGTAATAATAGGTGGAAGAACACAACTGTAGTGAGCAGGTTATTGTGTGTATAGTGGGTCTCTGATCACTTGTGAGGCTGTACTGGTGAGGTCTATACAACAACAGTTAGAGTACTACAGTCTGAGGTCTGATTTAGCCGGTTTTGTTTGTGCAATTGATAGCTTCTAGGGAATATAATAAAACTCTGATTAAAAATATTTCAGTTGATGTGTTCAGTGTGGAAGAGCAGTATTTAAGTCCTTAAAAGTGGCCTCAATATGGAGAGGGTTCACAGCATACAACACATACAGATGAAGATGTACTGTAGAGGGAAGGTCACATCTGTGTATTTGTTCAGCAGGGGTATAAATGAGGGGTACTTTGCTGACTTGTCTTTTATTTTAAATTGGCTCTTGTGGCGTGTAACTGTATGCAAATTTCCCTTAGATTTGTTGCTATCATGACACACCAACCACATGCAGTTCGTGCATATGTCTGGCGACCTTCTCAGTAGCCACGTTATTTAGAAAATATGAAAAATAATAAACACAAACACGTTTACTGATTATTATTATTAGTGTGTTTAATTCTCTGTAGGGTGGGTATGCCTAAAAAAACGCTGCCCCAAGTAAAAATACCATTTCAATCCAACTACACAGAAGACTATTGATGACGCTTTAGTCTCACAACTGTTGTGCATGGTATACTAGACCTATATATTTGAATTACTACCATTATAGGTTTTACTATCATTAAGATCATTAATCTCGGCGGAGGTTTGCAGTCACTCACTCGCTGGCTGTCTAGTTTGTTACTGTATTTAATATCAACCTCTATCCTGCTCAATTGTTTCATGGTATTTTTTATTCACTTGAATCTGTAATTGCTAACGCAATTTCCAGCTTCAAATGAGGAAAAATAATCACATTTAGGAAACAAATATACATCTCCCAATTGAATTATTTGAATACCATCTAACACAACATATTAGATCGAGTAGAATACAATACCTTGGCTATTTTTTGTCCTGTCTGAAGTTTAGTGAAACCCATACCCCAGTGTCTGCTTTTGTGGCGGCTTATTATGGGGGTCCAGGCCGGGATATTCTGTGAAACTCAATGACCATGACCTCTTTTTTTTCACCGAGCTTGCTAATACAATGAAGTATGGGGGGGGGGAGGGGCATTACCTTATTTTCACCGAGTGACGTCACTACGTTTCACAGAATGAAGTATGGGGGAGGGTTTCTTATATAACCTTGTTTTCACCGAGTGACGTCACTGCGTTTCACAGAATTATCGATGGACTGGGTTTGTTTTTTACTCTTTTTGAAGACCAGACAGTACAGGTAGCCGTTCCCACGTGTTCCGAAGATCGATCTGTCTCTCTGCCCAAGAAACGGAAGACATTGACCCAATGTTGGCTTATTGTTGGCCCAGCGTCTAATACGACATTAAGCCAACATTGTGTCTACATCATGTATTTTCATGAATAAGTTGCATCATTTCATATATTTTCTATTCTAATCCTTTTCCAGCTTCAATTGAATAAAAAAAGGATCCAAACAATGCAGCAACTCAACAGTCGGATCCCCCCTTTATTTTTTCGCCAAATGCTTTACAAAGGCTCTTATTTTGGCCTAAATTTATTTTTTTAAATCGCACGCTCCCCTTCTTCAGATTCTTGATCCGCCACTGAAAAATTTGATCCTTATAGGCTTGTGTAAACATGTTTTATTTGTTCCACTGACGTATTGGCGCCCCAGTAGGGCACGATAATTAGGAAACTGATAGTATTTTTCTCATCACCATGGAGACGACTGAGTGTGTCCAGGGTGCTACTTCTTGGTCACTGAGCACCCCCCCCCCCCCCGCGGCGCAGATTATTGACATGATGATGTCCTGTGGCTTCCTTAATTTCCGTGATCAGATTATGAAATAATGAATTAGCCAAACCCCAGACGTGCAGCCTCTACTGGTTTAATGTCGGGCCAGTGTAGCAGACGGTGGACCAGCATTTACCCTATTAAACCTTACAGCGCGGAGATCGACTTCAGACGTCAAAATCTGACGTTTACAGACGTCTGATTCTGACGTCTAAAGTCGATCACAGCACTGTAAGAATACAAATATTTATAATGGCCGTAGACCCATAGCATAGGTATTCAAATGAAGCGGAAATAGGTAACTTAGACATTTATGAGGATTTCAAATTTAAAAAAAACTTTGGTCGCCATGGTTTATACAAAAATAATTCAGCACTTACATTCTTACAGTGCTGTGATCCGACTTTGGACTTTCAAGCCTGAATTTACCATTGTCCTTCATCATCCACTACAAGCCGCGAATGATTCTCGTCTTGTAGTGGATGATGAAGATTTGATGTGGTTAAAAAATTAAATAAAATTGCCATGTACTGGTAAACCAGTTTCATAGAAATTTTCCTTCTAAAACCTCTCGTCATTGGGGAATTAAGTCAGTTTTTGGAGATGTAAAATGATGCTTTAATGCATCGTGAGGGCTTAAAGGGTTAAGGGTTAAGTACCAGGTATTTACTTTTTATTTTTATTCATTTTTTATTTCTCAAATTCACTATCCCGTGCAGCCTCTACTGGTTTAATGTTCGGCCATGGTAGCAGACAGCGGACCAGCATTTAAACCCTTAACTACCAGGTATTTATTCTTTTTTTTTATTCTATTTTTTTATTCACCTTAAGGTGTGAATTGCTGTCGCAATTCCCACCTCAAGGTGAATAAAAAGAACTGTTTTTTGAATAATTATAATCCAAATTATATCTCAGAGCGACCTTATTATGACGGATTATCCCATTTTTCGTTCAATGAATCTGATGCAAAATATACCATGCCATGCTAAGTTGCTTAATATAGCACACTAGTCGTACTGTACTCGTTGGAATCACAATCGTCCGGAAAAATGAATCTAGTTGGCAATTAGGGCTGTTTGTTAAAGGAAAATATTTTTCAGTGCATATACGCATTACTAGCAGGCAAAGGGTTACTATTTGTCACATTTAGGCACCACTTGACATATTGCGTTGAATACAATTTATTAAATAGCAAATTACATCACAGCTTGTTATAGGTTAATTTATCATTTGAATATATTTATCCTCACATTTTTCATGATTTTTTTTATCTCAGCGTACATTGTTTACCAGCATACAAAACACAACTTTTGCTCTGCTGTCCATCTCTGACGCTAACCCATGTGGTTGCGTCACCTCGGACTACCTATAAGTAGGGATCAATTAGAATATCAGAACGACCTCAGTGAGTGCAAGAACGTTATATAGATAAAGTTCTTGGTGAATGAGATGATCTGAGAATAGACCTGGTGACCTTTGGTGACCTTCGTTTAGTAAAACTGCACCCATAATTTGATCAGTAGACAGTCTATTTTCATTTGGTGCCATTATACAACCGCCGACCATAAATAGCCATTCTCGTATTTGGTTGCACATCGCCTATTTTTCTAAAATAGCTGCAATCGCAGCAGCCATACCAAGGACGGGGACCCTGGTGCAGTGGTTCAAGCTGCCTACTTGGAAAGTCAGAGATCGCGAGCTCGAACCTCACTCTGGTCTTCAAATTTCATTGAAACAAAATGTTTCTTCCCCGCTCACTAGTAAAGATTCGATATTGTTTGGAGCCTTCGTGACAGAGAGATAGCATGCTCTGCCTCATACCGTTAGGGCTCACATATCAAATATGGCCTAAAACCCTATCCTTTTCATTTTTTGCCACACCGAAAGCTGCGTTGGGATGCGCAGAGCAGCAACATTCTGCGACAATAACGAATAGTTACTTTGTCCTATATGGCCTATATATACACCAGTGGCGGATCTAGAAGGGATCTTTTCCAAAAATTAATTGCTTTATCATCGATCAACCTGCAATATATGCTTACTGTACAAGTTACCCCTTAGCAAGTTGCCCTTATGATATGCAAACGCTGTGCATTTGAGTGCGATATTGGAAAATACAGCACTCGTCCTATGAATCGTCCTTATTCATTGGACGAGTGCTGTATTTTCCCATATCAAACGAAAAATGAACAACGTTTGTATTTTCGCACACGATCAAGTCACATACTATTTATGACATAACTGCCATAGATGACAGCTCTTTTTATATAAAGAGTGCGACATGGGCTGATACCGATATACGTCTCATAGTGAAAATCACTGCACACTTCTGTAACTAGTGGGCAAGGTGAAAATCTGTTGTTTTTCTTGGCAGCCATTGATTGCGCATTCTGGTCTACAGCAGCCAGTGAAGATTGTGATGAATGAAAGGGTTTGAAACTGAGAAAATCTAGGTGACATTGGTGAAAATGTAGCCTAGTTATTTTACTTAGCTGCCATTCTGTGTATGCCAGCGGCCTATGTGTAGTCAACTGTAGGGGGGTGACAGCAGCAGTGCAGGGTAGGCCTACTTCCTAGTAGCAGTGTAGTGTGAATGAAGAGAGGGGACAGAGTGTACAGCACAGAGACAGAGATTGGCGTAGTTAGAATAAAGTTTAATAGTGAGAAGGATCCTAATCTTTTATTATCATATTTTGGTGAAATCCTGGTAGCTTATGAGCTTCACTTATCGTTTTGTAGCAAATATATGTGATTTTGTGATGAGATTATAGACATAAAACACCAAAAAGAAGAGGTAATAGTAGGTGGAAGAACACGACTGTAGTGAGAAGGTTATTGTGTGTATAGTGAGTCTCTGATCACTTGAGAGGCTGTACTGGTGAGGTCTATACAACAACAGTTAGAGTACTACAGTCTGAGGTCTGATTTATCATTTATCACAAGCCGGTTTTGTTTGTGCAATTGATAGCTTCTAGGGAATATATAATAAAACTCTGATTACAAATATTTCAGTTGATGTGTTAAGTGTGGAAGAGCAGTATTTAAGTCCTTAAAAGTGGCCTCAATACGGGGGGGGGGGGTTCACAGCATACAACACATACAGATGAAGATGTACTGGGGAGGGAAGGTCACATCTGTGTATTTGTTCAGCAAGGGTATAGATGAGGGGTACTTTGCAGACTTGTCTTTTATTTAAAATTGGCTCTTGTGGCGTGTAGCTGTATGCAAATTCCCCTTATATTTGTTGCTATCATGACACACCAACCACATGCAGTTCGTGCATATGTCTGGCGACCTTTTCAGTAGTCACGTTATTTGGAAAATATGAAAAATTAAAAACACAAACACTTTTACTGATTATTATTATTATTGTGTTTAAATCACTGTAGGGTGGGTATGCCTAAAAAAACGCTGTCCCAAGTAAAAATACTATTTAAATCTAACTGCACAGAAGACTATTGATGACGCTATAGTCTCACAACTGTTGTGCATGGTATACTAGACCTATATATTTGCATTACTACCATTATAGGTTTTACTATATTTAAGGTCATTATTCTTGGCGGAGGTTTGCAGTCACTCACTCGCTGGCTGTCTAGTTTGTTACTGTATTTAATATCAACCTCTGTCCTGCTCAATTGTTTTATGGTATTTTTTATTCACTTGAATCTGTAATTGCTAACGCAATTTCCAGCTTTAAATGAGAAAACATAATCACATTTAGGAAAAATATACATCTCCCAATTGAATTATTTGAAGAACATCTAACACAACATATTAGATCGAGTAGAATACAATACTCTGGCTATTTTTGTCCTGTCTGGAGTTTAGTGAAACCCATACCACAGTGTCTGCTTGTGTGGCGGCTTATTATGCGGGACTAGGCCGGGAAATTCTGCGAAACTCAATGACCATGACCTCCTTTGTTTTCACCGAGCTTGCTAATACAATGAAGTATGGGGACGGGTATTACCTTAGTTTCACCGAGTGACGTCACTACGTTTCACAGAATGAAGTATGGGAGAGGGGGTCTTATATAACCTTGTTTTCACCGAGTGACGTCACCGCGTTTTACAAAATTATCAGTAGACTAGGTTTGTTTTTTACTCTTTTGTAGACCAGACGGCACAGGTAACCGTTCCTACGCGTTCCGCAGATCCATCTGTCTTTCTGCCCAAAAAATGGAAGACATTGACCAAATGTTGGCTTATTGTTGGCCCAGCGTCTAATACGACATTAAGCCAGCATTGGGTATACATCATGTGTTTTCATAAATAATTTGCATCATTTCATATATTTTCTATTCTAATCCTTTTCCAGCTTCAATTGAATGAAAAAAGGAACCAAACAATGCAGCGACTCAACAGTCGGATCTCCCCCTTATTTTTTTGCCAAATGTTTTACAAAGGCCCTTATTTTGGCCTCAATTTATTTTTTTAAATCGCACTCTCCCCTTCTTCTGATTCTTGATCCGCCACTTAAAAAGTTGATCCTTATAGGCTTGTGTAAACATGTTGTATTGGTTCCACTGACGTATTGGCGCCCGAGTAGCGCACGATAATTAGGAAACAGATAGTATTCTTCTCATCACCATGGAGACGACTGAGCGTGTCTAGGGTGCTAGGCCTACTTCTTGGTCACTGAGCATCCCCCCTCCTACAGAGCAGATTATTGGCATGCTGACGTCGTGTGGCTTCCTTAATTTCCGTGATCAGTTTATGAAATAATGAATTAGTCAAAACTCCCATCAAACCCCAGACGTGCAGCTTCTACTGGTTTAATGTTGGGCCAGTGTAGCACACGGTGGACCAGCATTTACCCTATTAACCCTTACAGCGCGGGGATCGACTTTAGACGTCAGAATCTGACGTCTACAGACGTCGGATTCTGACGTCTAAAGTCGATCACAGCACTGTAAGAATACAAATATTTATAATGGTCGTAGACCCATAACATAGGTATTCAAATAAAGCGGAAATAGATAACTGAGACATTTATGAGGATTTCAAATTTAAAAAACGCTTTGGTCGCCAAGGCTTTTACAAAAATAATAAAACGCTTTAAGGGTTAAGTACCAGGTATTTTTTTTTTTTTTAATTCACTATGACGTGCAGCCTCTACTAGTTTAATGTTCGGCCAGTGTAGCAGATAGCGGACCAGCATTTAAACCCTTAACTACCAGGTATTTATTCTTTTTTATTATTCTATTTTTTTTTACTTCATGTTAAGGTGTGAATTGCTGTCGCAATTCTCACCTTTAGGTGAATAAAAAAGAACTGTTTTTTTGAATAATTATAATCCAAATGAAATCTCAGAGCGACCTTATTATGACGGATTATCCCATTTTTTGTTCAATGAATCTTATTCAAAATATACCATGCCATGCTAAGTTGCTTAATATAGCACACTAGTCGTACTGTACTCGTTGGAATCGAAATCGTCCGGAAAAATGAATCTAGTTGGCAATTAGGGAATATTTTTCAGTGCATTTACGCGTTACTAGCACACAACAGGTTACTATTTGTCACATTTAGGCACCACTTGACAATTAGTGTTGAATACAATTTATTAAATAGCAAATTACATCACAGCTTCTCAGATTTGTCTGGAGATGTTATACTGAGTATTTTGCACGGGAGTTGACTCAAAATGAGCAGAAATACCTGGATATATGCGCCACTAGCGTGTAAAGGGTTGAAGACCAGACGGCACAGGTAACTGTTCCCACGCGTTCCGCAGATCGATCTGTCTTTCTGCCCAAAAAACGGAAGACATTGACCCAATGTTGGCTTATTGTTGGCCCAGCGTCTAATACGACATTAAGCCAACATTGTGTCTACATCATGTGTTTTCATAAATAAGTTGCATCATTTCATATATTTTCTATTCTAATCTGTCCAGCTTCAATTGAATGAAAAAAGGAACCAAACAATGCAGCATTTTGGCGTAAATTTATTTTTTTACATCGCCCGCTTCCCTTCTTCAGATTCTTGATCCACCACTGAAAAAGTTGATCCTTATAGGCTTGTGTAAACATGTTTTATTTGTTCCACTGACGTATTGGCGCCCCAGTAGGGCACGATAATTAGGAAACTGATAGTATTTTTCTCATCACCATGGAGATGACTGGGTGTGTCTTGGGTGCTACTTCTCTGTCTCTGAGCATCCCCCCTCCTGCAGAGCAGATTATTGAGATGCTGATGTCGTGTGGCTTCCTTAATTTCCGTGATCAGATTATGAAATAATAAATCAGCCAAAATTCCCATCAAACCCCAGACGTGCAGCCTCTACTGGTTTAATGTTGGGCCAGTGTAGTAGACGGTGGACCAGCATTTACCTTGTTAAACCTTACAGCGCGGGGATCGCCTTTAGACGTCAAAATCTGACGTCTACAGACGTCAGATTTTGACTTTAGACGTCAGATCGACTTTAGGCGTCAGAATCTGACGTCTACAGACGTCAGATTGTGACGTCTAAAGTCGATCACAGCACTGTAAGAATAAAAATATTTATAATGGCCGTAGACCCATAACATAGGTATTCAAATGAAGCGGAAATAGATAACTAAGACATTTATGAGGATTTCAAATTTAAAAAACGCTTTGGTCGCCATGGTTTTTACAAAAATAATTAAACGCTTTAAGGGTTAAGTACCAGGTATTTATTTATTTTTC